>CAUHTR010000218.1:0-157500 GCA_959609185.1 Schmidtea polychroa
TAGTTAGTGAGAAGGTTGGGTCTGTTTATTATTAACTAAAGAAGAAATATCGTGCTCAATGTTTGTCAGTTTAAGGCGAAGATCCGATTCAATGTCCAGCAAAGCTCATACTTGGTTTTCAGAGAAGATATTGCAGAAAATCCTGTTTCACATAAATATGTGGTCGCAAATGGTATTAAAAATTTTAGAAAATTAGAAATTGTAAAATATTAAAATGTATAGGTTATTGTAGTCATGTTTTTTTCGCAAAACAGATTTTTAATAGACTTTTAGTTTTATATATAGTAAAGTAATTCGCGTACCGGTAGCTGCATGCCCGCGTACCCAATGTTGGGAATCCTTGCTCTAGAATACATATTAAGGTCAATGTCATTGAAATCGATATAAGGTCATTTAGGGATCAAATTCTAAGGGCAGGTTCAATTTACAGTCATCCAAGGGTTGAAAAGGTTGTTTTAAGGTCACTTTAAGAGTCACAATTTTGAGTTTAAAGTATTAGGTTGAGTTAGGCTCGTTATGTGCCAAAACGGTGGGTTTAAAGGTTGTATTTAAAGGTTATATATAAAGAAAATTGTGTCCCAGGATTTTATTTAGTTGATGGATTTATTTAAATTTTGAATAGGTTAACTCATAGATCAACCTGTGATGCGAGTAAAAGCCTTAAAACCAAAGAAATTTGTGTTGTAACATTTTCCTTCGTATTTGATTAATGACAAATACGACTATCAGTAAACATAAATTGCATTGTATTTGAGCACTTATACATATTTGTGCAATATATGCACACACCGACAATTATAATTATTTAATTATAATTAATAATCAATAAACTTAACACTCACCAATAAGGTTAATCATGCCGTCATTGTATGTTGCAAATAATCGAATAGCGTCTTTGTATAATAAAACAAAAGCGGAATAAACGATTACGTGATTAATTTCACTGCCATTTGCCTATGGGACAAAATCAATAATTTAACCAAATAATCGATTAATTAACGATTAATATTTCAAATCACTCACATCAAAATCAAGCATAGAATCCAGCTGGGCTTCGAGAATCGGAATTGTTTTCATTAACTGAAAAATTATATGAAAATTAGTGAAAAAATCATTAGATATTTCATTAGCAATTGATTTTAACCGATAATCAATGAAATTTTTGTGAGAAAAATTCTGGAGAAAAAGAAAATAATTACCAAACAATATGCTATGTCAAATAATAAATGTGAAAAATTGGTGAATAATTAAATGTTGTCAATTAAATGTTGTTATATCAATTAATTGTTATAATTTCATTCTCTTACTTTCTCGGCAGACATTTTCCTCAGTACTCCATTTTCTTTTCTTGAAATAAAATTCGAATGAATATTTTATTGAATAGAATTATATGAAATACCCTCGTTTAATTTTACAAAAGTCAAACGCCATATCTCGATATGACCTAGCTTTCTGTTCGACATAACGTGAATATTGACGCACGAACTTTGACATGTCGATTGCTGAAATGGTTTATTAGTTAATAGAATTTGGAATGGACAAAATTATTTATTTGAAATGTATTCTATAAACACATTATAACTATTGAATTAATTTGGAGACTGACTCGATATGTTGTGTGACAAAATGGAGGTCAATATCATGTATGGAACACGTCAATTATATTTATCAATTATATAACAAATACATAGAAAATAAAGGCGGAGAGAAAGTAATATTTACTAAAATAGAAAAAGAACGATCAAAGTATAACATTGTACGAAAATTAATAAATAAAAATCTATCGCAATCCATAAGAAAATCATAAACATATAAACATATAAACACACATATATATATATATATATATATATATATATATATATATATATATATATATATATATATATATATATATATATATATATATATATATATATATATATATATATATATATATATATATATATATATATATGTGTGTGTGTGTGTGTGTGTGTGTTTATATACTGATCTAATGTGAATATACAGTATTTATGTATACAACGTAAATTTTAAGGCTACCTTATCTTAATATAGATCTTAACAATTATATTACCAGACCAGTGACATTTAAACGTGTCATTTACCTTCCTATATGTATTAGAAAAGTAAATTTAACAAATTTTAGGAAATTATATTTTAGATTATTACAAAATTTTGAGGGAGTATATAGTAACAGTATTGGTGAGCTAGAAAATTATAAGAATTTTATTTATTGATTAAATGAATGAAGGAATTCTTAATTCATAAAGTTTATTCACGTTGTTCTGACATGTACTTAATAATTTTTAAATAAAACATTCTTCAAATTTATATATTACATAAACAAATCCCACATAAAACAATATATACACTAAATACTTTAACTTTCTCGACCCTACACCTTTTACGTCCCTTGAACTTTCTCGACACAGCACTCACAAAAAAGATATTCTAATTAATCGAATGTTATAAAATGGTATAAAACAAAATACACAAAACATAATTTAGAAAACTTAAAATAAATATTTAAAACGGACTATGAAAAAGATATCTCAAAATACCTTCACAAAACATGAGTACTTATACAAGTAATTCTGATATAATATAAAGTACCTGAAATGATTTTCTCAACTGATGCAATATAAAAACATGTGTTATAATATATATTTACCTTGAAATTACATTTGAACTTAATATAAGTGAAATTTAATATGACGTTATCAATAAATAAAGATCAATTACACACCGTGATCAATGGAGCAGAACACATTATTAAACGAAAAATAAAAATTAAAATAGTGGAAGCTGAAACAGATGAACCAAGCCAAATATGTACAGTTTAATTCTTATTTAATGACCAATAAACACATCTTTTATGTGTGAAGGTTAGGATATATGAAAGAGAGACGAAAAACATCGACGATAAAAATATTATTTCTATTGACAACTTGAAACAATATTTTATCTTCAAACCTTGCCCTAAGGAAATTTGATAATATAACTTTCATTTTTGAAGTTCCTACATAAATAAAATCATTTATTTTTTGTTCACTTTTGATCTGTTTTTGATTCATTTTAAAATATTATTTATTTTCATTACGGCTATAAATCGAAAATTTGTACATAGAAAAATCATGCATAATGTTATTGATGGAATTTTTAAACTTGATTCTAGAAGTCACAAATGATCAAGTTTGATGAAATGGTTTGGTACTCAAAAATGCGAGAAATATCATCCAATACTGAATAACTTTCAAATCTAAAACTTACAAATTAATGTTTCTAAAATTTTTATTAGTAATACAAGGTTTCTTCTACATTTAATATAATACCAAAAGTATTTTTTAAATGTCTATGAAAACTTACTGTTTACGATATTTATTAAATATTTTTCAAACAAAAATCAAGTTATCAAAGAGAATTTTTGAAGAACTTAATCAAAATTCAATATTAAAATAGTTACATAACAAAATGTTCAGGTTAAGATGCAATTAAGTTAAGTTTGCACCGTTTTAACCGGAAACACAATGTTTTCAATGCCAGCCAGAGGTCGCAACGGGTACCCGCACCCGACGGGTACGGTTAAAGTTTTTAACAGTTGACAGTCGGGTAGGGTTCGGGTAACATCTGTTTACCCGAAAATTATTGTTTTATATCATATTTTATATCATAAAAATAGCTGGCTCGAGTGCACAGTGCACACGCAAGCATAAATCACGTGAACACAAATATTATCAGTTTTAATTTATTTTCTGGTTATTCTCGGGTAGGTACGAGTCGGGTACGGACCGAGTACGGGTAATATCAAGCTACCGGGTACGGGTAGAAGTCAGGTAAAAAAGGAAGTTTGCGACCACTGATACCAAAATTAATCAGAAGTATTCCTTTTATATTGAATACATGTCATAATAATTTTATTGCATATTTACGCAAAGAAACTCAAGAATTATCAATATTAATATTTTTTTGTTCACCTTTTATCTGCTTTTTTTATAACATTTCGTTTATTTTCATTAAGATTATAGATCATTTTTCCTACGTATCACAAATTTTCGGCACTGACCTCATCAAGTGTCATTTAAATAACACTTGAAAAGGACAGTGTCGAAATATGTTTCAAAAGAAAAAGTATTGATCTATAGTCGTAACGAAATATTAAAATAACAGAAATTAATTAAATATTTCAACTATATTATGATCTACTAAATTTGCAGCAAATTTTACAATAGCAATTAATAAAATTTGCAATTAAAATGTTTTCAACGTTTGACAAAATAATAGCTATTTATGAAATATCTATATCAACAAATTGAACATTTATTTCATTATAATTATTTATAAATTTAATGATGTTGAAAATTATATTACTATAACTAGTGACGCATCATAGGTGGAGGCAGGACAACTGAAAGAAACAGTGCACTATCTACATGTTATTAAAATTAATGAAAATGTGAAGGGTTTGATATTATAAATAATGTAAGCAGTGTACTCTTAATTAAAAATATGGTATTATCATAAATAATAATTAACATAATAACATAATGTATTTATATATTTGTTTTCAATTTTTTGAAATGAATAATTTTATGGATGATCTTATGCATGACAGTGAAAATTAGAAATGCAAATTAATCACATAAAACCATGGTCAAATGTTCTATGAAAAAAAATATTTTGTAGTCTTTAACATGTAAATGAAAAGTATATATATTGTGATATTGCAAAATCTCGTGCCCGATTTTTGTAGATGGTACAAGTATGCACCTTTGACTGTGCTGGGGTTTCTTTTATAATCATAATATTAACTGACAGTTATTTGATTGCGTTGTGAGTCAACAAAACTTTAAAAAACAATGTTTTAAAATAATTGGTGTGCAGGGCTAATATTCAAAATGGAAGATGAAAAGTTACATTTTCGTAATGTTATGTTATAAATTTAAAAAAGAAGTGGATATTTGAATTGCAACAAAAAATATTCAAGACGTTTATTTAACTTAGACGATTTCAAAATAGTAACTTCAATTTAAACGATAAATTTCGCTTTGAACAACTTTACGGCTTTGATAATGACTTTATCAGTGATTTAGTGAAAAATAATTCATGGATTACTACTGGAGAAATTGCTGAGAGACAAAATCTTGACAATTTGAATCTATTTCAAAAAGCAATTTGGATACACTTCGAAACTCGATGTATGGGTTCCATGCGCTTTGACATAACAGGACAAAATGAACCTTGTTTCCACAGCCATTTCTCTCAAACGTCACGAAAATGAAGCTTTCTTGGATCAAGTAATAATTGGAGATGAAATTGGGTTGTTTATAACAACGTAATAAGAAAAAGAATCAGGTGACATGAAAGTGAAAAAGCATCCAATGAAATCATTGTTATGTGTTTTGTGGGATTGAGAGAAGAAAATTTTTTATGAGCTTCTTCCTCGTGAATAAACAATAACTGCTAAGATTTACTGTGACCAATTCATCTAACTCAATGTTTTAATCCAACCAAAACGTCCAAATTTCGTCAATTATAAAGGCATCATCTTTTACTATGATAATGCTAGACCACATGTTGCCCAACAGACATTCCAAAAACTTAGGGAGATTACATGGGAATTCCCTTTGCCCCTTCAGATATTCACCTGTTTCGTTCTCTGTAAACTAATTTGAATGGCAAAAATTTTATTCTATGGAAGAAGTCAAAAACTACCTTACGACTTTTCTCGAAAAGAAACAACGTTGGAAGATAATTATAGAAAATTAGTTAGGCAACATTATTCAATAATAAATACTATTTCTCGTGAAAATGTGTTGTATTTAATTTGATTTCAAATCTGGTACTAAGGTTTTGTAATTTCTATATCAAAATTGTATATCAAATCTAGATCATTTAAAATTTTTTTAAATGATTTTCACAACACTTCCTGATAAAACTTCCAATAACAATACTTAAGCTTATCAAAAAAAATGATATATCTTAAACATCAAAATGAAAGTATTGAAAATTGTCATCTTTTGCCAGTAGCTATAAACGCGGTCTTTCTGTACTCAAGTTCAGCAAGACGAATAATTATGTTGCAATGCTAATAATTCATTACTTTCAACGGAAAACATGTCTTAAATATTTAATCTAAAGTACTCAACATAACATATTTGTACAGTAAAAATGATTAATTTTGTGTACACTTCGTTAGTTCAAGCTCTCACAGTTCTCTGTTTCATTTAAAATGTAATATGACAATGAAAGTTTTTTCTATAGATTATTTAACCAGACTTTCAAATAACAGATAAATTTCAGAAAAGTTTTCATCAAAATCAAAGTTTGCAAACATACCAGAGAAAGAATGAGATACTTAATGATGAAATTATGAGTATTCTATAAGAATATTGTTAACGCTCAGGAATTCAAAAACCAAAAATAGATTTACAACAACATAATGACGTAATCAACTCGATTTCATTTTATTTACTAAATAAGTGTGTAAATTACTAACTGAGGATTATGACTTTGATTTGGGAAGCACACAATTTTATAAAAAAGAAATTGATTAATTTTCAAGATTTTGAAAGGATTAAAATGTTTACCAGTCGTGATTAATAGATTTTCTCATAGCTCTCCAATATTGACTTTACTTTAAAACCATTATTTCTATTTATATGAAATAAACTCCATAAAAAGTTAATATCAGATGGGAAAAGTAAAATAAAATAATTTTTTATTGTTTTGTATGGGAAAAAATTAATGAAACAAATGGAGAGGTTGCAGAAATATTTATAATTAACATTAAATTCATCCAATTAAGTAATACACAAGCAATTATGAATTGAGCACTGAATGGAATAACTTGAGCATTTGATAAATTGTGTTGTAGTTCTCTTTCCAAAATAAGTTTTAAAGTGTATAGAAATACGAAATAAATACGTGAATTGCTGATATGCAGTGTCGATTTCTAATAAAAATGTTAAAGTTATATTCCCTTATACTTTGTATCTTCCAACATGTTTTTCTGTCTCATAGTATAATCTCAGGAAATTGTGTAGTCTAATCAAATCCCATTCAAAGTTATACGGTTTTCGATTCGAAATCAAATTCATGGCAATGAAACATTGATTGAGCTTGTTACTAAATCACAGTCCCCCCTTACTAAGTTTTGGTTAGTTTTATGTCAAATTTGAAATATATCATAATGAAAAATCATATCAATTATACCATGCACAAGTTTTAATATTCTATTAACCAATGGAAATGATTTAATAGCTGCATATGATTATGGTGGTTATGGTGGGGTGGAGTGAGAAGAGAGAAGATATAACTAAATGGATTATATTAGAATTTTTTGATTTTAACTTCTATATTTAAAAATTAATTTTAATTTTTGATAAAAAGGATGACTATTTCACGTTTCTGAAAAATCAATGAAAATCAAACTCAAATTATGAAATTAACATTTAAATGGAATATAATCTTTTCAATAAAGAAATAAGAATTTATTCAATTTAAAACTGCTGAAAAATAACATGTTACTCAACAATTATCATAAATTTAGAATATTATTCGAAAACTATGTTATTGAAAATTGATAGTTAAATTTCTTTAAAACTATTATTATATTGAATTTAAACAAATTATGTTAGTAATGTATTTTGCAAAACAATACCTTGTATTCCTGTTCGATCGGTAAAATTTGATAAACTCAAGTGACTGTTATTTGAAGCAAGATATTGAGAAAATCGCTAAATTAACAATTTAATAAATATATATTAATAAAATAATTCTAACTTCATTTCCATAGTTCATAAGATGATGAATTGTTATTAACGATTTGAAAACAATTACCCAATTTGATTGTTGAGTTCTTTCAATTAATAGATTTGCTAGTTCTGGTATTGAAACATTTGGTTCATTTGTACATTGAACTAAGTCTAAATTTTTAAATTTTACTTACTAGATTATGAATTATTTAAATTATTATACATTCTAAATGTTTTTTCTTTGGAGCTGCCATTTCTTCCGTAGTAGCTTTACAGACAATTTTAGCTAATCCGGATCCAGTAACACTGTATTTAGCTGCATTAACTCGATCCATGAAACTTTGGCCAGTGCCATTGCCATACAGTTGTTTAACAGTTTTCCCAGCCATTCAATATTCAAAATTTGTAAAATTTAAGAAATGTGTAAATAATAAGTTATATTATTAAAACAATTGACTCAATTCAATCCAAAATATATTAAACGAAGAAATTATAGATAACCATAATTTTCAATAACTAATAAAAAAATCAAGTATTTAAAAAATTATTTGATAAAAATATGTATATATAAATTTTAAAAGTAGAACAAATTTTTTTAATTCAATTTTATTCTATTTCAATTGAAGTCTTTTAATTCGATAATATGCTTAAAAAGCATAATGATAAATATATATTTTTTGCCATGTTTTGTAGGAATGGGTTCACAAATTTTATTTGTGGGTTACTGGGTACATGTAACATGGCTACCCAATCAGGATTTTTAGATGCTAAGTTAATTGATAATAAATTAACATGAAATAACCATGAGTATATATAACTAAATCACAACTACAGTTAAAACCTCGTGCCAAATATTGATTAATGGTTACCTATAGAAACTTTTATGCCTCTTCTATATACTCTTTCGCTACGACGTGCTTTTGCATAATTTATGTCTCAGTACAGCATGTAAACGGCCGTGCAGATTTAGACGGTTCCCGCAGTTACATACTTACGATTTGCATATATATACGGTTCCCGTAGTTTAGTTTTATTTGCTAAATAATTTATTTTATGTATTTATATTGTGAATTGTAAAAATAATTCGCAAACACATAATAATATGAATTTTATTTTTCAAAAATTACAAAATATGGTTTTTTGTGTGGTATATTTAAAAGAATTCTAACACATAAGGGAACATGATGAAACATTGGTATGTTTTCTATAGTCTGAGGCAAAAATAATGACTAGTCGTAAATCAATATTTGACATGTTTATAGCAATTTTATTAGTCTGTATCATAAGTAGAATGCATCAGATTCGTTTGGTTCCCATAGCAAGTACTAAAATTCTGCTTGCGTATTCATCCGGCTCTCGTATGTGATACATAAAATTATTTTACTGGCTTCGTACGGTTCCCGTGGTGAAAGGATTAAAGACAACAAGAAAAAGGATTTTAATCTAAAACCGACGAAATAAATAAACTAATCTTTTTCACGACTCATATTTCACACGAGTTTATTTATCTTCCGTTCTTGTTTGCGCATTCTCTTTTCGCTGTGTGTTAGTAAACATCATTATGGTAGAAATTCCCCCTGACTTTTAGTATAACTTATTATTGGAAATAAATCTTGATCTTTATACAGTGATATCTACTTAACGGTCCTGGGATATTATTAGTGAGGCCAAAAACACGTGCAACTGTTTTTTAAATCTTTCAAAATTAGAATATACTTATTTCCTGTAAATATACCGCTTTAAAGAACTTTCCACTTTCATACAATTAAAGTTAAAAGTCGCATTATTGACCAAAGGGATTTGTGACATATCATTTGTCTATTAATATATCGGATCTCACTGTGCATCGGGTTTCCCATGGACTCGGTCTTTCTATTACAGATTAATTAATTTTAATTAATTTTTTTTCGCATTAACTTTCCCTATGAAGACTTTATTACATTTATTACATCAATTTGGCGTTTAATCATATCCGATATTAATTTTGATTTTTTATTGATTTTGCCAATAATTGTTATGTCTTCCTTTTATATATTAAATTTTTTGGTTTTTTTACTAACACCAAAAACTCAAAACCAAATTCAAATTCAAATTCAAATTTAATTTTAAATATTTAATTCAAATTCAAATTCAAATTTTAATTCTAATTCTAATTCAAATTCAAATTTAAAATTCAAATTCAAATTCAAATTCAATTTCAATTTCAATTTCAAATTCAAATTCAATTTAAAATTTTAAATTCAAATTCAAATTCAAATTTAAATTCAAATTCTAATTCTAATTCAAATTCAAATTCAAATTCAAATTCAAATTCAAATTCAAATTCAATTTCAATTTCAAATTCAAATTCAATTTAAAATTTAAAATTCAAATTCAAATTCAAATTCAAATTCAATATCAATTTCAAATTCAAATTCAATTTAAAATTTAAAATTCAAATTCAAATTCAAATTCAAATTCAATTTTTAATTTTAAATACAAATTAAAATCAAATTCAAATTTAAATACAAAATTCAAATTCGAATTCAATTTATTAGAAAAACAGTGCAAGAATTTAAAAACAACTACATTTAATAATAATCAATTATTTAAATAGCTATTTGAAAATATCTTATAATTGAAAATGTATTTTTAATTGAATTTCCGTTATTGTATTTACAGAGGTCTGCGCTGTTCAAAGTCAAGAATTCAGTTAATATAGATATGTTACAGCTATCGAAAAAATTGTAATCACTAATAACTTTTTCATACTTGAACTATTTGATTTTCTGTGAGGATTATTCCTATTAAAAATGGGCCAATATTTTTCATTTATGAAACATGGTGATAGCACAATAATCAAAAGAGTTCCGAAAGATAAAACGATCGTCATCGCAATGTACAAATATGACGCCATGGGATCAACGGACATTTCTTTTCAGAAAAATGATGTTATGGTAGTTGTGAAACGATTCGATCAATTCTGGTATGAAGTAATTAAAATGAAAGATAAAAAACAAGGTTTAGTACCTTCGAATTATGTCAGTAAGCAAGACGGTTCTCCACAAAGCTTTGAAGGATGGTGGGACATAGAAAGATGGGAGGCTGAGAAGATATTAATGAATCCGGATGTGAAACACGGAACATATCTTACAAGACCTTCAAAAAGTCAGTTGAATATTTAATAAATAATTAATTATTTTATACTTCTGTTAATAATTAAAATTTTATAATTTCAATAATTGATAACTTTGATCGAATATAAATAACTGAATCCAATACAACATAACTATACCATCAAAATTCTTCTTCTGGACACAAATAAGTGCCGTTTTATGACTTTTATTGATTGTCGTCCAGTGTTTCCCATTCTTTTTATAAAAATATTCATTTTGTTTTCCCCCAGAGATGTAAAGTTCCCCTAGAAAGTAAACGCTTCACTCTGGGAAACACTCCTATAGGTTGTCAGTTTTTAAATGAATAATATTACATTCAAAGGAAATATATTCAATTAAAAATAAAGGTATTTTTTTCGAAAAAAAATAAAAAGCTCTCAAATTTCCAAAATAAGTCCTTCCCAAGGCAACTCACACATTAGGAAACACTACTCTAGATCAATTACAAAGATACGTCCTCTAGAAAGAAAATTAAAATTTTTTAAAATCTATAGCATTTTTTCTGCTTCTTTTAAGTAACATAGCTCTAGAATTTAATTATTCCATATTTGCAATCGCTTTAATAAATTTCTTTGAATTAAGAATAGGAACTAGAAGGATATTGATACAAATAATTAAAAGATAAATGATCTTTTATTATGAGATTCCGGTTTTGGTATGCGGACTCTTCACTCTGAACGATTCATTCAAAGACGATTTATCAAGTGTACTCGGTCTTTAAGATACTATTTAATAACTTCGGTAATATTATGTGGAGATTTCAAAACCTATAATTAATGATAATTTAAACAAATATTATACCAGTATTTTATACAATCCTTAAAAGTGTCCATAAAAAGTCATCTAAATTTGCTTTACAGAAAAGAGAGATTACATCATATCAGCAAAGAAGCAAGATAATCTTACAGATGAGTACATTGTCAAGCATTTTCTAATCAGAGTTATAAAAGATGAAAATACAATTATGTACGCCCATGATTTGTCGAGATTCTCCAATTTTGGAATGATGATCGAACATTATAAAAGTAAAAAATATTTAGATAAATATCTCTTTGTTTATTTAATTTGTTAATAATTTAGAATTCGGAATAGGCAAGAAAAACTTACCAATAAACAATCCGTACATTAATGTTCGGGCCCCTCCAATTCATTCAGTGAATATGATTATCAATCAAGAAAATATACAAATCATTTCGGAGATCGGAAAAGGTTCATACGGTCTTATCAACAGGGCAATTTGGGGGAAGTCATATATAGTTACTGCAAAATCCCTTCGCATAAACTCTTCGAAAAGACAAAAGTTTATAGATGACTTTTCAGTATTCAACAAATTACGACACAAAAGAATTGCAGAAGTATTGGGGATATGTACAGGACCGAAACATTTGCCAATCATTCTAATAAGGGAATATTTACAAAATGGCTCTTTGAAAGATTTTCTGCAATCTGCTAGAGGAGCTAAATTAAATATATTGGATATGACTGAAAAATTTGCGGAGGTTAGAATTTATTTTATATAATAATTTAATTAAAAAATAAATAATTTTATGATTACCAAGTTTTTTGAAAATTAAAACAAAATTTTCTATTTATAAAATTAATTTATTTATATTTTGAAACATGAAAATAATACAAAATTGAAGAAAATTATAACAAATAAATTATTAAATTTGTCTTATTTATCAATAAATGAACTCGATTAGCCTACATTCAACTCAAAATCATAGCATGACGCATTAAGGGTCCTATTCATTAATAAATCTCTTTCTCAATTCTTTTCCCGGACTTCATTTCATCTTCGTAATTTCTTTCTTAATTTGAAATTTGTTGTAATTTCCAAAACTTAATTATTCAAAATGAATATTAACTAAAGGATTTTACTTTATTGTAAGGATTAAGCTTGAGCCGAAAAGCGAATGCTATGTAAGACGACAAGGACTGTCACCTACTTGTGGTATTTGGCGTCCAATACTCGTTGTGTTGAACGATTAGCTAAGACTGATTGTGAAACTTCATAAAAAATGTCCCTTGTATTAAAGCGACAAGGCCCAAAGGGAAAAGTTTTATTTTTAATACAGTAACTTTAAAGACTCAGCCGTTCAATTGTCAATAATTGCAAGTTCGAGTTGATCCTACTTTTCATTACATTTAACAATAAAGGTTTTGACTAAATGCAGGTAATTCTAGGGAAACTGTCTCAAAATAATCTCTTCCGAATCTGATTTGGCAATAGGAATTGGAACTACCAACATTATATATGATAAATAAACGCTCTTTTACTTCGACTAAAAATAGTAAATGAACTAAAATGTTCCATCCATTATATGGGGCAAACTCAACATTAATCAAATCTATCTGCAAGTCATATTACTAGTTTCCCAATTCTTCTATCTAGATATATAAAACAATTAAAAATGCTTTGCAGTTACTTGACTGGTCACTATTATGCCGGCTAAACTTTGGGATTCATTTTCCTACTGAATTAATTAATGTCATCAACAAAATTTTATTGATTCTTAATTTAATTTGTATTTTTGCAGTAACGTTGCCTAGAGACTATGGTTTTCATTCCGAGTACTCGGTTACTCGACTACTCGACAAATTCGCAAAATTTATCGAGTTTTCGAATACTCGGTTAATGGAATCGAGTACTCGAGTTTTAATAAAACAATTTTTTTTGTCAAATATAACTGACATTTGATGCATATAAATGAGACCATACTAAAAAACTACGATTAAAAAGGGTATCGAATTTTCATAATATATAAACACTGATTCGCCATCTGTTGAAAGATTGATTTAACATAATTCATAAAACTAGTTTAGTGTTTCTATAACAAATAAGATGGCATTAAGAACGTTTAAAATATTTTCTGGTTTTCGGTCAATGTTACCTGGCCAGTCAATGTTAGGCAATATGACGGTTATTTTATTCTTATTATGTTAGTGTCAATGTCTTAAATAAGTAAACAATATTTTTATTATATTATTATAAATTATGCGTGGTTGTAGCATAATTGTTTTTCTGCTGTAATAATTGAACAATGCTTCACCATTACACTCGCTCCATCATTTGTTGAGGCAACAATATCCGTTTCTAAATTCATTCCAATTCTTTCAAAAGGTTCTCCACTAACTCTTTGGTTTTAATTTCAACGAGTTCCTTACAGCTTAGAATTGTTCCGCAGTGATTGCATTTAGCTTCATTTGCATTGACTTTTTGAAATAATTCCAAGCTTCTGATTTTCTTTTACTCATTATGCCTATGAGTTATTAATATGTTAAAAAATGATTAAATAAAACTATTAGAACTTAAACTTATAAAAAAACTATTAAAGTTGAAAATTTATCAAATAATAATAAAATTATTGTTTGATTTTAATTAACAATTCTAAGCTGTAAGGGAAGCAGCACCACTGGATTAATAAACCATTTGAAATTGCACGATTTGCTTATTCCTAGAAATAGTAAATGCAATGATACTGATTCTGAACCTTCAACATCTAAAACAATGACGTTATCTAATGCTTCAATTAAGAGCTTTTTAAAATCTCAAATAAGTTTATCAGAAATTTTAGCGAAATGTGCAACAAAGGATGGATTTTCATTTAATGCTATGATTCATTCAGATGCAATTAAAGGCTATGTTACCAGCCGTAATTATACCATGCCGAAAAGCTGTACTAGTATTCAAAAACATTTATTAAACTTTTTTAAAGAAAAAAAACAAGAGACCAAAACTGAATTAATAAGATTATTGCATTCAAAAAAGAAATTTAGTATAGCAGTTGACGAGTGGACAGATGTTTTAATGCGGAGATGTTTGAATGTGACTTGGCGCTCTTCAAATTCAAAGGAATATGTCTTTGGACTAGTTGAAATTAAAGAAAAATGTACTGCTGAAAAAACCAAAGAGTTAGTGGAGAACCTTTTGAAAGAATTTGGAATGAATTTAGAAACGGATATTATTGCCTCAACAAATGATGGAGCGAGTGTAATGGTGAAGCATTGTTCAATTATTACAGAAGAAAAACAATTATGCTACAACCACGCAATTCATCTAGCCGTCCTTAAAATTTTATATAAAAAAGTTAATTTAGATGATGTAGTTGAAGATGAATATGATGATGAAGAACTTTTATATGATGAAGATGATGAAGATTAGGAAAATCAAGTTGATGAAGAAGATGACGGAAATTTAGTAATAGAAATGGAACAAAATTCGGAGTGTTTTTATTGGTTTCTGATATTAAATCAGCGTTATATGCAATGCGAAGAGTAATTAAATTTTTTAAAAATTCATCGATTCGTACTGAAATTCTATTAAAGCATGTACGGCAAAAAGAAGGCAAGAACTTAAGATTAATTTTAGATGTAAAAAGTCGTTGGAATACATTGGCATCAGCTGTAAATAGATTTTTAAAGTTAATTGAATGTGTAAATACGTTTGAAGAACTTGGTTTGCAAAAGTTTGATGAAAAATATATTCTTGTTCTAAAAAGCATATCAATTACGCTTGAACCTACAATGTTAGTAGTTCAAAAACTTAGCTAAAAAAATGCTGACTTAATAACAGCAGAAGGGACAATCTTATATGTCATGAAGAAACTTAAGAATATAGATACTGAACTATCACTAAATTTATTAGAAATATTAAAAAATGAAATTGGGAAATGTAGAAATAGAGATATGGTGTCCCTACTTATATTTTTACATCAGGGAACTTACATTAAACCAAACGAGAATGAGTTTTTAAATTATGCCAAGCAACTATTTCTAAGATTGTTTCACCACAATGAATTTGAAAATCGTGAAGAATTTAAAATTCTTCAAGGAAATAGAGGGAAAAGAAGTGACGATATGGATTGCTTATATAATGCATTGTTGATTGTAGCTCCAACATCAACCTCTTGCGAAAGAGTATTCTCGGTATCAGAAAACAAAATGGCAAAAATACGAAGTCGACTAGGCGTAAATACGTTAAATGCTCTCGAATTTTTGAAATATTATTTCAATCAAAATGTATAGATATTTAAATAATTAATATTTTGACTAAAAAAATTTTTGTTTTGACTAAAATGTTTTTTTAATGTTTAATGGATTAATTTAATTTTATGTTATGTTATACTTGTTATAATGAACTGTTTTTGTTTTTAAATAAATAAATATTTTTGATAATCTTTTATTAAGAAATTCTTTTTCGTAGAAATTATTTCGAGTACTCGAGTAACCGGTTAATTAAAAAAAAGGTACTCGACTAGTCGAGTAATTAAAACTCGAGTACAATGGAAACCTTACTAGAGACCCAATTTATTTATATTTTTTATATTCGCATTTAACCTTTCGTTTTCTACCCACTCATACCTTTGCCTCGAGAAATATTGATTTTTCAATTTTTTAATTAATCTTTTGATCTTACAGCATTTTTAATTTATTTACACTTGACTTCCACCAGACAGATATTGTATATATTATTATATAAGTATATAATCTTATTATTGCATAATACTATATTAGAGTTTTTACATCCTGAATAAATTGCATTACATTACTTTCTTTACATATAGATGATAAGAATGTATATAATAGGTGGCACCTCTATGTGGTAAGCAACGAATGTGTCACATCCGGGTGTCATACACGAAGGCACAAAATTACCTTGCAGAATACTTTAATAATGTCAACATTTGCTTCTATGAAAATAACAAAACAAACAGTTTAAAAGAGCTCTACATTTTTCATTTACATGGGCTTTTATATTCAGCTCAAAACGGCCAAGCTTATATAACAGATACATTAAAATAAATTAAAATTACAAAATTTAATCGCTAAAAATTAAGATGCTGAATTAAACAAATACCCTAAATTTTGTAAGGTTTTGAAAGTTACTTTGGATTTAGGTATCTAGCCAAGGTTTCAATAGACATAGTATTGTGTCCGACATTCTTTTAACAGCATATTCGTATTTTTAATTTAAAAGTCCTTTTTGTTCTAATTGTAAGATATTTTCCACACATCTGCTGGGACCCTTAAATTATTTTACAACTGTTATATTGTGATGATTTTAGTAATCTTCCCAAAATAAATACAGTTATTCCTCCTATTTTGAAAGAAACTTTTATTTATTATCGACAAATATTTGTAAATAAAGTGTTTTATTTAAAACTTTAAAATACACCAGGATCTCGCTCTCTTTGATCCATTCGTTTAGCGTTATTAAAAACGTTTATACCAACAACAAAATGAACATAATAAAGAAGCTGTAAATGGATATGAAGAGTGTAGTGCCTCCACTTTATACGTATTTATTTATATATTATATTATAATTTACTTTTTGCATATATATATATTATACTATATATATATATATATATATATATATATATATATATATATATATATATATATATATATATTATATATATATATATATATATATATATGCAAAAAATGACGCTGAAATTAGCTAACAAATAAAATAATTATGCAGGACACAAAATATACACTTATTAGTTATTACTAACTTATTACCGATAAATTTTATAATTTAGAAAAAATGTAAAGAAAAATGAAATCGTAAAGTTGTTTATAGCAAATTCCATATTTTTTTCCAATTTTCGTCAGACAAATAATCTTGACACCGTGAGCATGTTTGATATAATAGTAATAACACAAAGGAAGCACGGAGTTATGATTCAGTCGCTTTGGCGTACGACTACAACTTTTAATTTAATTGTAATTGACTATTTGAAATGTCAGAAATAGAAATATAACAAAAAACCAAAACATATGTAAATTTTTTAAAATAATTCGGTGAAAAAAGGTGCCGGAACGCCGTCTGAAAAAAGGCACGGTATACATAATATTATAAATAAAAAAAAAGTCTTTATTTTTGTTTAAATAATCAGAAAAGCAGAAGATCGATTTAACAAATATTTTATTTTATTATTTATTATAATTTAATTTTTACATTTTTTAGACGCCGTCAATAGTATAGTGAATTATTTGTTACTGATATTTTTAAAATTTTCTCTTTTATGTTTAATTGTGTTTGAAATACATTATGATGATATAGGTTTTTTGAATATATTGTTTTTCGTTCTCTTAGTTTGAAAGTAGGGGACAATATTTTAAAGAATTCGTCACGCATAGAAATTTAGAATAGTCACACAAAGCGAGACCCTGGTGTATTTACATAAATGTCTAGAATAAATAAAAACCTACTAAATATTTTTATAGATTTCCGAAGGAATGACTTATCTTGAAACCAGCGGTTTTGTCCACTGCAATTTAAGATCAGAAAATGTGCTTGTAGATTATGATATGAGTGTCAAAATTTCAGATTTCGGTCTAAGGAACATAAGTGATGAACAGTTAAAGGATGAAGAAGATGATAGTAACTTAATTTAATTATTTTAAATTATAAAATTTTAAACTACAGGCGAACCCGCTTAATATCATGCTTACGGTTCCAAAAAAATCATGATATTAAGCGGGTCGTGATAATAACCGAAACTCGCTTAATATTGACATACGCGACATTAACCGAAAACTCGGTTATTATCATTATTCATGACAATAACCGAAATTTTATTTCAATATAGAATTTATTTATGTATTTATTTATGAAAAAAAGACATTATATTGATTACTTAGTAATAATTTAATTATTTATTTATACATATACATATATACGCTCGCAAATTTATTTGAACCATTTTTCTAATGTTAATTGACGTGTTTTGGTTGCATTTTTTAACTATATTATCCAACCGATTTAAACATTTGTATATTTTTAAAAGTTTCTAAAGCAATATTGTTGGTTATAGTTGTTGCAGCTGATTCTGTTTCATCGTCGCTATCATCACTTGCCACATTATTATTTTCATTTTGCTTTTTTGGTTCCACGATGGATTTCACAATCATTTGATCATTCAAAGGTTCTGAACATTCTTCATTGATATCCATTTCCAAATATTCATTAAAATCAAAATCCAGTTCATTTATATACAAAGCAAGTTCGTCTGGAGCATTATTACAAAATTTTGCCTTTCTGAAACAATTTTGTACAGTTATGCTGGTAACGTTGTTCCATGCTTCTTTTATTAAAAGTTGCGCATCCAATAGATTAAGTTTTTTTCACTATTTTCCCAGCTTGTATTTGATCAGTGGAAGATTCAATTGCTGCTAGTAATTTCAATACAAGTAATCGACGATAATGGAACTTAAAATTGCGGATAATGTTTTGATCATACGGTTGAGCTAGTGACGTAAATTGGGTGGAAGGAAAATTAATTCGATGTTATTAAATTTTAACTTTGGATGCGCAGAGCTATTGTCTAAGACTGAAGGAATCTTCCGACTTTGAGAATACAGTTCTTTATCCCATTCACGTAGCCATTCTTCGAATATAAAATACGTCATCCACAGGCATTTAAATTATTTTTATAGTTTACAGGTAACTGCCTAACACCTCGAAAGCAACGCGGTGTTTTAGATTTGCCAATTACTAAAACTGGTTGCTTTTCACCATCTATACTGGCACAAAGTAAAATAGTAACTTCTTTCTTTTGATACTTTACTCCCAGAAAGTTCAGTTGCCTTAAAGACATGTGAACCATTCGGCATTGCACGCTGCAAAAGGCCAGTTTCGTCGGCGTTGAAAAAATCTTTTGGTTGATAGTGGAGGAATACATCGACCAAAGTTGTAGATAACCATTCTTCTGCTACAGGAACATCTGCATCAACTTTTTCCCCGTGTGCTTTTTTTATATATGATTCCAAATCTTTTCTTCCATCTATCTAACCATCCATTAGTAGACACAAAATTTTTGACGGATAGATCTCTAGCAAATGCTTCAGCTTTGACACGCAGTATTTCACCGCTGATGCTAATGTTGGTAGCTAAAACACCCACAAACCATTTATACAATGCTTTATCTACATCTTGAGCTCTGCTATGCCGTTTTCTTTTTCTATTGCTGTTTAAGTTTACAACATCAGATAATGCACTTTTGTTTTTATAAATTTTGCTCACTGTTAATGAATCAATGTTGAATTTCTTAGCAACAGCTGCATACGTTTGTTTTGGTGGTCCATCACAAGCTGCTATAATATCCAATTTTTGTTTTACAGTTAATTCTGTTCGTTTATGCTCTGTCATTTTTGATTTAGCCCTTGTAAGAAATTATAAATTACATTATTAAAACAAATGTATTAAAACAACAATCACTTTAATCTCAAAAAAATTAAGAAAACTTATTAAAATTTACCTCTGATTATATCAAAACCCTGTAGACTTTGTTTGCTTCCAATAAATATATGTATTTTAAATTAAAATTATCAAGTTTCAGTTTTAAATTTTTTAAACTTCTTTTGTGTGAACATTGATAAAAAAGATTATAAAAAATTCATAAAAAATCATGATATTAAGCGAATTTGAAATATCAAAATCAAAAAATATTCATAATAATAAGCGGGAAATGGATATTATGCAAGATGATATTAACCGAGTAAAAATGTATTGATTTAATGGTGTTTGGCAAGTGGATTTTGAGTTTTAGTGATATTAAAATGATTCCTTGTGTCCTTAGATTAAATCATCTAGACCCAACGACATTAGAATTTTATTTAGAAGCACAACAATACACTTTCGGTTTTAGTCATAGATCACAATTATACAAATTTCAATTTCCACAAAACTGCTGAAATAGACAATTTTACTTCAAGAATAGGATAAGTCGCCCTAGGATAATTATCTTATGTCGAATTTTATCGACAAATAACAAACATGGATTTTTTAAACGAATCTTTATTCTTCAACTAAATCTAATTAAATCTAAATCAATTAAATCTAACATTTCTGTTAATTAAGTTCCATTATTATTTTCAAGGTCAAACAAATAAATAAAATTTAACTTTGATTACCGCAAAACGATATTCTTCTGTCACATTAGGATAACGTTTTACAAGCTCTTAATAAATAATTGTACACTATTTTTTTTAATTAATTAGTTTCTATTTTGAAATTATGGACCTTAAGAACCCTAATTAATTTAATTTGAAATTATTGTATTCGTGCTTATTTTTGCATTTATTACCCATTCCTACACCAGCACTCGTAAAATAATGATTTTCAGAATTTGTATTTCCTTAATTAATTTTAATTAACCTTTGTACGTTTTTCACATCCTCAACAACTAGAAAATACATCGTGCGTTCAATAAGTACCCTGATTACCACATAAAAATTATTGGTACTTTAACAATATTTTAGTAAAATCTCAATACATTATCGATGGTTAAAAAATATAGTTTGTTTTAATATTCATTTATATAGCAACGTAGGAGAACGCATTTTCAATTTATTTTTCAAATCATGCTACATCGAAGTGTGATTAAATTCTCTGTTTTGTGTGGTGATAACAATCAGCAAACATGGAATCATTTACTGAAGACTTATGGCAATACATATGGTCTTATCGTACCACAACCTATAATTGGATTAGTCAGTTCTGAGACTTTATCATAACGACATTATTTTACAGTAATCTTGTGCTTATGATAAAATTGAATATAAAAGAGGATAAAAAAGTGAAAAATCGATCATTGATGAAAATCGTAAAATATATTACTGATAGAAATTTGAAAACTTAACAATTTGCAAGAGAAGTCATAATGAAAATGTGCAAATTATTACATAAATAATTTATTTTAATTAAATTGAATACAACGTAAAAACAAAACTTTTGGTCATTATTCTGAGTCATCCCTACTGAAAATTTAAAATTTAAATATATTCTTGAAAGGTTTTTAAAAACTATGGAGAAAATATAGGATTTAGTCTTCAATGTTATTGAAATAAATGAAATAATTTAAACAAAACTGGATAAAATAATAAAACAACATTTTTTTCTACAAAAGGCAATAAGAAAAATTAGTGTTTACCTTTTTATTAAATTATAATAAAACATTTGATTTTCAATTTCTTTATATTTAAACAAAAAATTCAGAGTGAATTTACTTGCAAATATTATATTATCATTACTTATAATATTATTACTTACAAATATTATAATATTAAAAATTATCTCAGTGATAAAATTTAATTATATCGTTGAATAAAAACAAATATTTAAACAAAACCACCAGTGTAATTAAAAATGAATTTCAATTAATTTTAGTTTGTATCGAACAATTCCAAATAAACATTGACCATTAATAAAATATTTTAATTAAACAAAACTAATCATTTATTTCTCATTTTATTTCAATGACCCTTTTTCTTTATGTATTCATTCCGACATTTTCAATACTGACATTTTAAGCTTTTCATTAAAGTAGGCTAGTCATAACATAACGAATAAAAGTTTTTCGATAACTTGACTTGGTTCAGATTTTCCTTTCGGCTAAACAAGCATTTCTTTTCAGAGTTTTCAGTGAAATATACGGGAATATGAAAATTTTTTATATAATAGACCAACTGCTGGATAATAAAACAGTTATAGTAAAAACATTATAGTAAAACATTATAGTAAAACAGTTTAAAATTGAAATTAAGCAAAAAAGTGATTAATATTTTCTGTCTATTCTTGATTCTTGGTTAAAATTTGCTGGATTGTAAATATAAATAAAGAAAGCAACAATATATAATTTCATTTATCTTCGGAATCTAAGTAAAAAGGAATGAAATACTAAAGGAAAAAAACAAATTGAAAGTGAAAAAAGAAAAAAATGATTTTAGATAAAAATAATAAAAAAATGAAAAATAATAATGATAATAATAATTGAGTTTTGTAATTTTATTTCATATATGCAGGTGACCCTCCTATAACACGGTATATAGGTCCCAAGACAACGGCGTGTTGTGTGAAACCGTGTTATATGGGACCCAGGGACAATATATAAAGGGGAATTAGGTTCCAAAAATTAAAATATATACACACATTTTTTAAAGTACATAGAAATAACTCCAATCTTGAAAATGTGTTATAGGAGGGTCACCTGTATAATGAATTTCTAAACACAACAAACCTGTTAACCGAAAAAACATCACTAAATACAACTAAGTCGTTTTAGAAAGTAATTTCTTTTAGAATGGTTAGCGCCCGAAGCAGCTACTGATCATATTTTCACTTCAAAATCGGATGTCTGGTCCTTCGGTATTGTATTATTTGAAATCTTAACATGGTGTAAATCACCATACCCAGGTAAATTTATACTTAAAATTTTTTTATATGTATTTCTTATTTTTTCTCTTTTTCAACTTATTTCATTAATCTTCTTTTTTTCTTTTTTCTTTTTTTCTTCTTTTTTTCTTCTTCTTTTATTTTTTATATACTTTTTTATTGTTTAAAGGGATTCCTGCCAATGAAGTAATGGATAAGGTAATTGCCGGATATAGAATGGACAATCCTCAGTGTTATTACCCCGGAGTATGCTGCCCGTGTGAAATTTATAATTTAATGGTTCGCTGCTGGAACTATGAACCGGAATTACGTCCAACATTTTTGAGCATTAAAAATGAAATGGACACCTGGATAGTACGAAAGACTTTTAAGTCATATTATTGCAACTCTGATGCTTCTGAATATTGTAATTCATAATATGAATTATTATACATGATTAAAATTTTTATAATAATAGAAAATGACAATTGTGTTGTTCCTTATAAAAAATGTAATTTTCAAAAGAATAATCTATCTATCTATCTATCTATCTATCTATCTTGTGCAAAAATTATTTGCAACTGAGAACTTCTCCCGGCTTCAGTTGTAGTCGGTTTAATCTTTTTAATTGCATTAAAAAGACAGCCAATGTTTTTTGTTAGCTTGCCTGTATTTTTGTATAAAGAAGACTCTTGTTTCAACTTGTTGAATTTTTCTGGCTCTAATTTATCTGATAGTTCATCTGCTTCGAGTAAATGTCTAGGTTAGAGGAACTTTTATTTGAGTTTCCATTGATTTGATTTTCCATTTCAATTTGTGGGAATAGTTGCTTCAATAAATTGACTCCAAACTCAAGAGCCACATTTGATGGGCGGTAATCTTGTTGGTAAAACTCTTTCTGAAGTTCAATGAGATACGGGTCCAATCGTAGATCCATGTATTTCATGAGATTTATAAGTAATTTTCTTCCGCTATCCTTTTTATGACCCTCTAATTTTGTCATCATAAATTTTATTGCAATTTCAGAGGTTCTAATAGTTGCTTTTGATTCGTTCGATGCGTTTACTGCAACTTCAACTGGTTTCAAACATTCTACAAGTGATTTTAGCATCAGAACGTTAATATTATAAAACGAATTTTCTGTACGTAATTCTTCAAGCGCTTCTATGACCACTTTATATATAGTTTCAAAAGGTTTTTCATCATGAACAACATCGAGTTCCAACAAGTTTTACAGTCAAGTGAAAGTTGCCCATCGGAGTTGAATCTTTCTTTTACTTTAATTGGAAGCAGATCTTGCCGAGAAGCAGAGAATTTTAAAATTTTGGCAAATTTCCTCACTTTATTTATGTCCTTTGAGATTTGTTCATTACTAAAATTGAAAATATGATCCTCCACTTCGTTTACAATCTCAAAATCGTCATATTTTTGAATGTCAGAGTCTTCTGCATTATTATCGCTTGTATTATCGTGCATTTTATACAGAGTGTGAAAAATACCGAGAGTGTTGGGCTTCTTTCTCCAAAAACCATCATAACTCTTGCACCATCACCAGGAGCTGCAACAATGTCAGGTTTGTATGATATTTTAAAAGATTTCAAATGGGTTTCTTCTATATTAACCATTTCTTTGGCGTTACAACTGCGCAGAATTCTCACAAGACGAGATTAATAACTCTTGAGTCTGTCTTGTGCAGATTGATGTTTAAATAACGATAAGTTGCAAACCTGTGATTGAAAATTTAAATCGTTTGCCGATTTCGCATTCGATTTCCTTAATAATTTCTCTTTTTTTGCTTTCAGCGAAATTATGGACAAGTTGCATCAAACAAGACTCATTTTTGGGTTGAGGTCTCGGGATTCTAATTTCTCAGACCTAGTAATTGCTCTGATCAAAGTTCCATTTCTTCCAACGTTATCGTTTTAATGAATGGTTCAATGATTTTAATTTTCTTTGGTTGCTGATCTTCTTTGGTTGATTCGGTGAAGTCAATGTGATGCTGAGTCTTTTCATTGCTTTGTTTGCAGCTCATTAGTAATGAACAAAAATCGCAAATTGCTGTATCTTCATCACTGCCAGATTTAAAGTGTTTTCAAACTCCAGATTGTTTCTTGTTTGACATTGTGTTTGTAGAATTTTTCTAAAAAGTCAAACCAAATAAAAACAATACTTGATTGGTTTAAGTTTAAACAAATTTAAACAAACGACTCATAGTTTTAAAACAGTAATTTTGAGATCATTACCATGCCAAAAATAAGCGCCCGATTGAGATACAATTTGCTTGTTAAGCAAAGAGTTTTTAAATTATCTTTATAACCGATTTCAAGCAAACTTTTCATTATTAGTTGTTAAAATATAAACATTGAAAAGCTAAACTTTATATTTTGAGTAAATTAATAAACTCAAAGTATGATTCATGTTAACCTTTCAAAGTTTATTTTTTCAATAATTAAAACTCGAACCCGGAAAGTTTTATGCTCGGTATTATAGTGGTTAATTCATGTTAATTTATGTCTTGTTAATTTATGTAAAAGAGATCTGAAGGACTCGATAGAGTCACCGATAAAAAGTGTGGGGGACAATCGTGTGCGTGTATGTTACTAGCGAAAGTTTGCTGGGTTTACAAGTTACAATAATTACAATAATCAAAAAAATTAATAATAAATAACTTAATTAACAACAACTTTTATTTATAATACAAATAAGCACCTTGTAATTGGGCATACGTTTATCTATAATTGTAAGTATCTAGGATTAAGATTTAAATTTTCTTAGGATCTTGGTTCGATTTATGATAAAAATAATCTTCGATTTATAATTAAGATTGGCTTTTTCTTTATTAGAACTTGGATCTTCTAATTTATATTAAAATCTGAATTTTCGGTATTGGAACTTGAATCTTCTTAATTAGTATTGAAACTTTAGATTCGCAAATTTAAGAATTATCTTGGTATTATTTTATTAATTTAGTAAATTATCGCTATATAGTTTTTTATTCAAATTTTCGAACACTACCTAACCCAAACGAAACGACAAGGCGCCACGTAACCTTGTTTAAAACTAATATAATTATACATTACACTCGGGTTTTAAAAACGCCGTGTTCAGGCTTGAGTCGGGTTGGATGAGATCCCCTAATTTATCTATCTATCTATCTATCTATCCATTTTATACTTTCTGGCTTATACAAAAATTAAAACCTGCCTAGAATTGTCCGAACGATTCAGAACGAGAATCCTTTGATATGTTTTAGTTTAACTAATTAAACTTTTGTATATTCAGCCTTAAGACAAAGGTTGTAAAATACTTGTTTATATAAAGTTTAAAACTTGACTCGTAGTATGTCTTGTAAAGCACTTCAGCAGCGTAACGGTTAATCATTAATTTTTTGTTCATCTTTGATATTGTGAAAGTAATTAAATATAATTAGTAATATAATTATTAAATATAATTAATTTCCAGATTTAAATAGATTTAAATAATATAATAAAAATAGATAATAAAAAAATAGATAATATAAATTAAAATAATAAATATATTTAAGAATGATTGAAAATTAAAATATAAAATATTTATTGAATGCTTGTGTATGAATATTCCCTATTCAATTATTAACTCATGCTTGCAAAAATATCCTCAAAGCTAAAAACAGAGATTGTTTAAATAAGAAAGATTTTGTGCTGTTTTTAAAAATATAGTTTAGATTTTGAAATATTATGGATGCTAATTAATTTAATCAAACATCTAATAGATATATTAATATTTTTTTTCAATTTTCATTAATCCTCATATTGTTCTCATATTGTCTTTTCCCATTTCACATAAATTATCGGTATTGATAATAACATTAATAAATAATCATTGAAAAAGGCAGTGCTGAAATTTTCCTCGTTTTTCAAATAATATACGTAATTATACCTGAAAAGTCATCAAGTAATTCGAATTCGGATTTTATAACAAAACTTTTAAAATCTGACCATTCTTAGTAGGGGTTTCAAGATGTTCACTCTTTGTAAGATTTTGTAAGATTCTGCAATTATCAATTATTCCACATATATTTTTTTTAATATAATATGTTCATTCACGACTAAAAAATTTCGTCGACCGTTATTTTTGCATACTAGCAATACTGATTATGGAAGTTTGACTTATGACTTTTGAAAATACTACGGTGGTGCATGGTATAAAGAAGGTTAGGAAACACTGGTTTAAACGCTTGGTTGCATGTAACATATTGGTGTGATTTGTGGAACTACATAATGCTCAAAGTGCATAATCTTTTCATCGCTTCATCATATGCCATATCTTGTCGCCAAATAACTGTTTAAAATACATTAACTAATGATTAAATTCACGATTAAAATTAAATGCATTCATGAAAATGGAAATATCTTCAGTTTTAGTGGGAAATTAGTAACGTTATAAGTGTATAGTTTATCAAAAATGAAGGAATTTATTGGGCTTGAGATTTCAAGTGTTTATCTACCTTTGTTGAAAGTTATGATCACAGACAGGGGAGACCTTACCAAAGAAGCCCGGATGCCAACCCTTTCTTTATAAGTTTGTCAAAAATACTGTTAATGCACATAAATAAACAAATCGTTACATTAATCATTTTAAAAATATTTACGAATACAATATTTTATATTTTAAATATATTGGTTCCATTTTAAATTTCTTCTATTTTCCCGGCTCCGGAAATTTCTGTGACTAACCCTCGGTAGAACTTCCGATATACCGAAACGGTGATTTAATCGATTTGAACAAATTATTTTGTGAAAAAAAATTTAATTTGTTGAGTCTTTGTAATTCAAAAAAAAGACAAGAGGAGTCAGAATTTACAATTTTCCTACCGAATTATAACCAAATACAAACAAAATAATCAAATATTCAAATGACTTTCATATTCAAAGTACAAGTTCAACCAGATCATTCGATCACTTACTAGATTTACATACCTTATGTAAAATAATATATTCAAAAAGCCATTCATTTGAAATATCAGAAATCTTTGGAGATGTCCTTGAATTTATTGTCAATTACATCAGTTAAACAAATCAAGTATATTTTTTGTTTTCATTTTTAAAATATCATTAAAATTTCATTATTGCACATCTAGAACTCCTTTTGAATTCACTTCCATGTTTTGAAAAGAATCAGAACTCTATTATTTAACTCTGTAAATAATCTTTCAAATAATACTTTATATTCTTGCTTTTATTTATCACCTAGCCCTAAATGCGTTGTAGATGTGTTAAAAAGGGCTAGAATTTTAGTCTCTATTTTACATGAAAAAAAACCCATTAAAAACTTTTTTTTTTAATTTTTAAAGAAATATAATTTAAATAAAATTTCCTGGAAAAACTACGCGCCTACTAGTTTTCAAAGTGTTTATACAAAATTTTATTCATTGTATGTTCTGTTACAGAATATGATTGTTTCAATAAAATAAAAAAATATATAAAAAAATAAGACCTGTATTTCAGTTGAAAAAGGATTATTAATTTTTTTATTTTTTTTTATTACAAATTTAACATTGCCAATTGAATTAAGATAAGTCTAAAAAACCAATAAAATAATACTCCTAGAAAATGGGCGTCTAACATGAGTTTCGCACCGGGGCGCTACTAATGCTAGAGTCGGCCTTGTATATTATTATTACAAATTTCTTTATGCAGAAAATTGCATTCAATAATATTTTACTTTTTTAAATAATCAATTATAAATAGATATCAATCAATAGTCTATTCCATGAATGTAATATTTTGTTTTAATCTTTAATATTTAACGAAATAAATAAATGAAAATATAAACAAATATTTGTTAAATATTAGCAATTATTTATTAATTATTTAAAATTAATTCGAACAACCATTTTGTATAAAATAAATATAAGCTCCCTTATATAAAATCAATAATTAGAATGGTGTAACAAAGTGAAATTCTTTTGAACCGAAATTTTCAATTTTCACCAATTTCATTGTCATTTCCGGTTTGTTTTATTTAATATCAAATTTATATTTTGATATAAAATTAGAATGTTTTGTGCAAATGTATAAATATGTATATATATATAAATCAACATTAAGATAACAACATTTGCAAATAATAATTTACGTTTTGGATTACAGTTGACAGTAGTTTAGTAAACAATAATATTGAAATTACCGCAAGTAACTATATTGTATTATTCAGTAATGGGACAAAAAGTGTCAAAAAGTAAAACTTTATCAAAAAAGAATCCAAAAATTGTAATTAAAACTGTCGGAAAAGCTTATGAAGGACCACCTGGAAGTTATATGGTGAAAGCAAAATATAAATATACTGCAACGGCCGAAACGGATATCTCATTCGAAGATAAAGAAATCATGTATGTGCTGGAAGTGTTTGATGAGCATTGGCTACGAGTGGAATTAAAAAATTCAAAAATACAAGGATTAGTTCCAGCGAATTATGTTTCCAAACAAGATGGAAGTCCACAAAGTGTTGAAGCTTGGAGAGAAATTCAAAGATGGGAAGCTGAGAAACTTTTGATGAGAGTTGGCTTACAGAAAGGAACATATGTCATTAGACCATCAAGGAGTATGTTGTATTTTTAAAAAATTTAAATGAAGATATTTTGTTTTAAGTTTTAATTAAAAATAATCAATAATCGACTGTGTTTTAACAGTGAAGTTAATGTCATTATATTTACATACGTGATTACAATGTTTATAAATCATGCAAAATAGTGAATCAACAATCAAACCTAATATGACAAAAAAATGATTTAGTAAAATGTCTTTTTTTCATCATTTTTGATTTAGAATGTTTTATTTAAGAGTCTTCAATTTTGTTTCCCGCCAATCAATTATTTCCATTTTGTCATTCTCTGTGTCAAAAAAATCTATTTTTTCATTATTATCTAATAATATTCTAATAGTCTAATAATCCCTTAGTCGAATTGTAAGAATTATAATTGTTGAATATTTATTTGCACATATTAATTTCTAATCATGAATGTGATGGAGGTGACTGCTTTCTAGACTCTAAAGCAAATCAAGTTGAAAATAAGTTCCAGAGGCAACAATCATTGCCGCAATAAAAATTTATATCAATTGAACAAATTTGAGATTAATAAAACGTTATAACTCCTTTGTAGAGTTTTGAATTATTATTAATTATTAACATTTCATAAAGCTTCATTGGTAAACTTGCAAAGTTCTCGTAACACACAGGCTGTGAATTAATTTTTTATTTAAATTGAATTTTTCTCAAGAGTTTATACATATAATTTAAACAAATTTGTTAAATTGTATAATCTTTGTAATTGTTTAACATGGTTGGCGAAGAATGTAGAATTAGCGGAAAATTGAACATTTTCATTTCATTTTTTAAAATTTATTTAAAATGGATTTCATTTGTGTTTATCATTTATTGTTTATTTATTATATTTTGTTCGCATATGTAAAATAAATTTGGAATAACCTGTTTGTTTTAGATAGATGTTTACAGGTTCACTGACTATTCAATTAGTAATATTAATTATTCAATCATAAATTGAATCTTGATGAACTCATGAGGCAGCATACAATTTCTTATAGAGATGGCTTTATGCATGTGTTAATAGCGTTCAAACAATATTATAGTAAAGCACTGTCTCCTTATCACCATCAGTAACTTAATTTCTTGATTTCAAGGACCTGTAATTTTATGGAAGAATTTCATTAACAATTCTTGCTTTGTCTAAAGACTTACAATCTATTTAATATCACTATATTTGTGTTCGTCTCATCATATGCACATTGAAGACTAATAAATAAAACATTTCAAATCAAGATATTAATTATTATTTTTTGCAATTTTTAATTAACTTTTCACACTTTCATTATTATTTTATATTTTTGTCAAATTGTGCGGTACTTCCGTGTTATCTTACCCCCAAAAATTAAATTAAAAAAGAACACACATAATTATTATATTTATTTTCTAAATCACAGTTACAAACTCAGCAAATGTTTGTAAAGAGTTTGTAAATGGTCATCCAGGTGGCCAGAAAACCACAATGTCGTTGAGAATAGTGTCGATCACATCGGCACTGTTGCTTAGAACACGTTTGCGCCACATAAACTCACATAATCACATAATCACATAAATCACAGATAGCCTTAATAAATTCATGTTCAATAATGTACAATAACGTCATCAATAATGTATTCTTTCATTTTTTATATTCTTATTTTAATTGTATTTTATAATTTAATTTTTCGGGGTAAGATAACACGGAAGTACTAATTGTGCTTTTTACTATCTTGCACACAAATATTTGTATTCGGACTTTATTTTACACCAATCTAAACAACACCAAAAAAATTAGGTCAACAGAAACAAAAATGATTGGATTATAATCAATGAAGTGGAGACTAATTTGTAGTTGTGCTGATCAAAGTTATAATGTTTAGAAATCGCTATTGTTGTTAGTGATTGCTTTAAATTTTAATAATATATTTTATTTCTTGCTTTATTGAAAACTCAACATTTTATATTAAATATAATTATAATTGTCATTATAAAAAATTATTAATTATAAAAATAAAAAAAATAATAATAATGATCATCATCTTTTGAAAGCAAATTTCGAAGTAAATATCATGAATTTTTTCTCAAATTGCGGCCATTTTGAAATCTTTTAACAATTAGAATTAATTATATTTTAGAAGAAAACTGTTATGCTTTGTCAGTTCGAGATTATGACGAAAAGAAAAAAATTTACTTGGTAAAACATTTTCAAATTAAAGTTAATACGGAGGATAAAAACACACTTTATTTAATTAATGTGAGAGGGTTTCCAGACATTTTAACTTTGATTCAGTTTTATGAAAGTAAGCTCAATATTTAAAAAGAAAAGAATAAAATTTCAATTTAGAAAACGGTATTGGTACTAGCCACGTGCCTCTTACAGATCCTCTACCTGACAATTATCACCCACCTATTCATTTTCAAGATATTGAAATTAATCGAGAAAATATAGAGATTCTTAATGAAATTGGAAGAGGTTGTTTTGGTTCAGTTCATAGAGCAAAATGGGGTCGTTCATATGAAGTAGCGGCAAAAATGATGCAATCTACTAAGGCCGAAAGAGATAAATTCGTCCAGGAAGCTAAAATAATGCACAAATTGAGACATCGAAAAATCGTGGAGCTTCTTGGAGTTTGCACCGAACCACAAGATATGCCCATGATAATTATTGTAGAATTTATGAAATTCGGATCTTTGAAAGAATATCTGAAATCAGACGAAGGAAAGAAAACAAATCTTTCACAAATGATTCATATGATGGCTGAAGTAAAAATGCAATTTAGAATTATAAATTAAACTTATTTAGATCTCTGAAGGAATGGCTTATTTGGAAAGTGAAAAAGTTGTTCATCGGGATTTAAGAGCAGACAATATTCTGGTTGCAGATGACTTGACCGTCAAGGTTGCTGATTTCGGTTTAACAGAATTTACTGAAGGGCCTAATGAAAATCAGGAGAAGAAAAGTAAATTTGACACGTTGTTTATTTTCAATGTTAATGCATCCAGAAAAAATCAAAATATATAATTTCAATAAAAATAATAAAATAAATTTTACTAGACCATAAACATTACAAATAATAAATTATTCCAATGTGAAATTAATTTAACAAAGAATGACCCTTTGTGTACGTTTAAAGCAGAAATGAATTTAAAGCCACATTAATGAATTAGAACTTACGACGGGCCACAAAAAGTTAAAGTTGTTTATTAACTGAGGTTTAAAAAACCATTTTTGCGTTATGTAAATTATACATTATATTTTTCATATAATACAAAATGTTTAAAGATTAAAACAAAATAAACATTTATTTAAGAAAAAATTAATTTGATAAAAGACTTGACAGTTATTTACATATCTGGTTCAACTTTTGGAGTAGAGAAACGCAAAATGAATTCTGAATTTGTCAAACGGCTTCCATGTTTGAATTTATTAATGTTCATAATTGAGAAACACTGTTAGCAAATATAGGTTGAACTGAAAAGGTTTGCGCATTTTAATGCATTTTCAACTAAATATTTATATAAATCTTTTTCTACACAGCAATAGAAATTGAATAAATTCCCTTCCTTAAATTTATGAAGAAGATTTTCGTTATTTTGCATACCGATAAGCTCTCAATCTGGACTGACTCGGATGTATTTTCAGGCAAAATTACGAAATAAATCGAGCAACGACTTCATTTTCTGCAAATCAGAAAAACAATTTCTAAAGACTATTATTAAGTTATCAATTGCTTCAAAATATATACTTTTAAATTTTCATCTTTGTTCCTTCTTTTGTACATTTTTGACATAAGTCCTGTGTGCCACATTTGACCCAGACCACTTTTGAGGCCCTTTAAAGCTTTACTTTTTTGTGCTTTTAAAAAATATATATTTCTATGTATTAAATTAGAAAAATAGGCTATCAAATTGCAAAAAATATATAAAAAGCAATCGTAAAATGTTGACGTTTGCTCGATTGCTATAAGTGAATTTAATGATCTGTAATATTTGGCGTAATACTGTTGGCTCATGCTCGACAGAGTCCGCTTAGTAGTGTTACTAAAATCAGACCAGATGTTTGCTTTTTTTTACTTTGAAGAACCAGCGAGTTACTTATATGGACGCATAAGCTCTATAACATTTTACTGATAGTAGTGAAATTCGTTTACAATCCTACGATCTTCTTGTTTCGCAATAGTTCTTCAAATTTAATTAAAAATATTATTACAAATCAATAAACTATTATGTGGGTATTTTGTTTTGACTATTTTTGTGACTTGTTAGTGTGTCATCGTAATAAATAAGGTAATAAGTAGTTAGTTTTCTTATGATTTTTTTATAATTACTTGTTAATAAAAAGATAATTTGTGTTTATCATCTAATGGTCATATTTTATTATGTTTCTTACATGCGGCTCGTACAACATCTTTAAATTTGTAGTTGGCCCTGGTTTAAAAGATGAAAGCATTATTGTTAAATAAAAGTGTAACTCGCATTAAATTAAATTTAAATCAAAATTCTTGTTTTAATAATATTTGAGACGAAATTTTTATGCACAGTTTATCATTTTTTAATAGAGATAAGGCCAGTAACAGAAATTTCGATATCCGGGGAAAATCTTATAAAAATCCCTTCCGTATTAAAAAATAAGAAATTTCAAATTCAACATAAGCAAATATATTTAATTTTAATAAAAAACCACAAAAAATAAAAACAAATGTAAATATTACTTATTAACTATATATACAATAAAGTTTTAAGAAAACCTGGGAGACATACGATTTATTATTAATAAAAAAACTGATTATCTCTTAGGAAGAAGTCATTATATTGTAAGTATCTTGAACAAGATACACAACTGCATAAATAATACAATATCGCACCTTTGACATTCAGACATACATTACGTAATATTCAGTCATAAAAATTCAACATGCATAAATATAATTTTGAAGTATTATTTACAGTCGTCTATACATCCACTCACTTTAAAAGGTTTGATCCATTAAAAATTTCTAATTTTCGATTTTCCATTCTGAAATTCGATCATGAAACTTCTGTCATACAATTTCATTATTATTTTACCTGGACCCTCAAATCTATCTTCATTTTTATTTGCCACATGTTTATTTTACCAAAACAACATCCCCAACATTGAAAATTCGATTTGGTCTTACTTCATTGAAAAATAATTCATCTTCCTTATTTTCTTGAATTCGATTTTGCAATTTCTGATTTACGCTTTTCCATTTTAATTGTAGTTCACATAATTTATCATTTTCAAATCGCTCTCTACCAATCTTTTCCCCAAAAACAATTTGTTCAGGACTCAACTGAGTAGTTTTCTGAATTGTGGCATTCAATATAAATTCAATTTCAGGAAGTATTTCGACCCAGTGTTTGTCCGTTCTTTATTACCGAAAAGACTGCCACTGGACTGTTGCGAGAGATGCCCTAAATATAGAGTACAAGCGACAGGCAAAGAAAAAAGAATGGTTTAATGCAGAGGAATTATGCTTCTGCCAAATAAATATATATTTTGTATCATTAAAATGAACTATACAAGTACTTAGAAGTCTCTTTATAAAATTTCTAGTAATGGTCTGTTTGAATAATGTCAATTTAGGTTTCGAACTTTGAGAAATATAAGAAAAATAATCCTTCCAAATTTTTTTAATACTAGAGCTAATTAAAGTTGTTTAAAGACATTTTTGCAGTCACAACGTTGATATACTAGGAAAAAGCAAGAAAATCAAAGATACAAAGATTTTTTAAAAAATTGTTGTCCAGTGTTATTTACAATTTGCAAGGAATTTTTCATTGAATATATCCATAAAAATTGGGTTAAAATTACTCACTTCAATCTTAGTTATGTTGGGGTTGTTAAATTTAAAATCATTATAATTTCCATGTAATTAAAAAGGGAACATTGGAAAATTCAAAATTTAAAGATCAACAAATCATCAAATTAAAATTTGAAAAACGGGTCAGATACAAATGGGACGATGAGGAAGATCATGGCGAGAATGGATTTATTAAAATATGTTCAGAAAGGGTTGAAATGCAAGAAAACGTATAAAAATCGAAGATCATTAATTAATTAAGGGAAAACCGAGCTAAGTAAATAGAAAGAGAAGTAAACAAAGTCGATGTTGGAAAACTGGTATGATGACAGCATGAGTAATGAGAAATGGAAAAGATGATCACGAGGTAGAGGAGCCGTTGGACAACTAATTATTTCCTTCAACGATGAAAAAAAGATAAAGACCGCGAGGTAAAGATTGTCAAATAGAGACGAAGTAGTCAAAACACCATTAATCAATGCGATTATTTTTACTATATAAAGAAACTAAAACTTAGGAACAATCAGCAATTTTCCTTTGGCAAGAACGAACAAAACGACAGTAGGAAAATGAAAATTGTTAAAATTAGAAGATATAATTAACGAAATAGAAAAGAAAAGGATAAAATTAAGTTAAAGGACCGTTTGGCACATGTTCATTTCCGGTACGTGATTTTTTAGCGCTTTTATTTTGACGGAAGATGTTTATGGAAAAATTTATGCATGAAAAATACCTTTAAGTTTTAGGAAATTTTAATGCAGACCATTCCATAAAATTCTGACGGTGTGAGATGAAGTTGAATGCGAACGAGGTCTGTCTACAAACGACCACAGGTACTGGGCAAGTTTTGAAGTAGATAAACTAAGGGCATTAGATACAGTTTTATGTTATAAAAATCTGTTTTAATATTTTATGCCTATCATAATAAGTTCATTTTTTGCATTAATTATAAAGATTACTTATTATTGACCATTATTTAGATCTGAGATTCCCATACAAATGGACGGCCCCAGAAGCTGCAAAAACAAAGATTTTTACCTCAAAATCAGATGTCTGGTCATTTGGAATAGTAATATATGAAATATTAACTTGGGCCAGTCCACCATATCCAGGTATTATGAAACTTATTAAATATTTTGCATTTCTAGTCACATAAAAAATATTTGTTTTATTTACTATTGAAAACAAGACACGTTATTTTATTCTGAGAACGTTACTAAATTAAGGTATTAGTATATTTAATACTATTACAAATAATAATAATAATAATAATAATAATAATAATAATAATAATAATAATAATAATAATAATAATAATAATAATAATAATAATAATAATAAAATAAAAAATTAAAAAACAGTGACTATTGAAATAATTACAATCTTATTTGAAAAATATATATTTAAATACTTATTCTACAATAATATTGGAAGAAAAATTCTTAATAATAGTTATCAAAGAAGAAACTAATTACACAATATATTTCTAAAATTTCGTCAAGACATTTTCGTTTTAATTATCATAAAACCTTTCACACATGCTATTGAAGTTTTACATTTTCATTCATTTAAACAAATTAAAAATTAAATTTTTCTATTAATATTGAACAATGGATATTGAAATATTTACACCATTTAAAAGTTGGCACTAAATTTATCATTAACACTAAAATAGATGGACCATATTGAATTGCTTATATTAAGGGCATATGTTATAAATTTGTAAATATTTGCATAAATCGTTTTGTCAAATATATTCATTTATCCCCCCCTCCTCATTTGGGCAATTTGAATATTCTTTAATGGTTGTATCTCGCTTTACTATTTGATATAAAATGTCGTTGAGATAATTGCTTAACAATAAAGTTGCATATATTATATAGGCTTTTTAATCTTTGAAAGTGGATGTTATCTGGAAAAGAAATATAAAATTTTCATGGCAAATACTCTTATGTAGTTTGAATTACTTTTTAAAAAGCAAATGATCTTGAAATAAATAAATTGTTACTTGCAAGATAAATTGTTATATGCGTAAGCAGGTAGTCAATTTTACAAAAGATCAAACATTTACTAGAGGAAAATATTCAACAACTTCCTGATGATGCAAAGGATTTTTGTGATGAAGCTATCAAACGGTTTAATGAAAATGTTTTGTTAGATTCAAATTCAGTTTTTGTCTAAATATTTCTATAATTTTAACCCTTTTCCTACCAATCCAATCTATCCAAATATAATTAATGATATGAAAATTAAAACAATTAAATTTGTGAGCCTATTTAAACCATAGATAATACGTTTAGTTGATGTATACAAAGATTATTTTAGTAAATGTAGATTTTAATAAATAAATGTCAATTTAGCTGCGCTTCCTAAACTATGTAATATATGAATAAATACGACAATTACGTCAAAACATACAAATAGGCATGAAAAATTAGCTACTTTGTGTATATTAAAGTTACAGGATATTATTCATGTGATTTCTATCAAATTTATTTGTAAAATTAAATTTTAATTCTAAAATTATATTTATTTATTTTTAAAATATGTAATTTATCAAATCTAAACAATTTATTAAGTATTATAAAATTTTTTTTCAATTTTCACAACTGATTTCTTTTCAATTGACATTGTATTTATTAAGTATTAACCAATGATTCTCAACAGGCTGTCTTCAACTTTATCTTATCGGTCAGTAAAAAATTGAAATCGTAGAGAAAATATTTGCAAAGTAATTTAAATCTATATAGTAGATGTAGCGCTCAAGCTCGCAAATACTCCTCATTAGTTTTTCTAGGTCTATATAAGTAGTATATTTAATCCATTAAATTAAAATCTTTCAGGATTGTTCTCTTAACATTAACCTTTTTGGTACGTCTAACACTCCTTCTGTATTTTAAAGTTTTTATCTTTCGGAATTACATTGATATTTCTTCTTTTTATCACATTTTTATAATTCCTATTGTTATTATTTATATTAGATACTACCTATCGTGAGGAGAAATAAAATCACAAAACCAGAATAAATATTTTATTTGATAAAACATTTTAATTTTCTTTGCATTTTTTGAAAAAATTCTCTAACTGTCTATTTTGTTAATTAAACAAAAATAAAAAGTTTCTTTTAATATATGCATATATAAATATATATATATATATATATATATATATATAAATATTCAAAATGTGTAAAGCAGAAGCACTACACTACCATTACAACATTAATTAAATTAACTCTTTTGTTGACTTTTCCATTTTTATACTTAAAGTTACACAATTTAAATTTATTCCTATACAAAATTTACACCTTCCATAATTTTCAGCATAACAAATATTAAATATTTAAATTATTAAATATTTGCACATTAATTTTTGGATCCATAGATCTTACCAAAAAAAGCTTCACATATCACATATTCCAATAATTATTACAAAAAAGTTTTAATAAAAGTTTAAAATCAGACATACATATTTTACCCATATAACTTTTATTGTGCTCACTGATATTGGGCGATCCCTTCATATTAAAAAAAAATATTAAATCTTCAGATACGCCAGCTAAAGAAGTTATTGACAAAGTCAGTTCAGGATATAGAATGCCAAACCCAGAAACTTTTATTCCCGGTGCACGATGTCCAGATGACATTTATAAAATTATGCTCAATTGTTGGCATGCTGATCCTGAAGAAAGACCGACATTTGCAAGTTTGCAAGAACAATTGGATACATTGATTGTAGAAAACACTCCCAGTGGTTTCTATTACAGCCCGTCTAAATAATTATTGGCGTGTTTAATAATAATGATTAATTTTATTAAAATAAATAAGATTTCGGACTAGAATGATCAATAGAATTGTTTTAAAATAAATTGGTTTTCATTGGTGTTTTAATTTTATTTTTTAAAATCAAAATAGTCAATTATTCAATTATTTTGGAAATGATAGTAGTTTCTCATACACCTAGTTAGTAAAATGTCAAATGTTTAAAATCTAAACAAATGTAATATTGCAGCTGATTTCATAGAACAACACCACCTATATTATAAAAATATTCAATAATTTCATACTAAATAAACACAAACTTACATACATATTGAATTTTTAAATTTCATTAAATAGAATAACTTAATATTAATAGTAATATTTGAGCCAATAACATGAAAAAAAAATGCTGCCGACTACTCCTCATCGAAATCCCCTATTACCTTTTAAATACCCCTAAAATTTTACAAATATTTTAATTATTAAATTTGTATAGACTAAATCGAACTTTTCCATTGCAATTTTAATCAAGCATACTCTGTCGTCAATTGTTTCTCACTCACTTTCTCGTTGAATTCCGATTGATATTATTTTTGTTTAACGAGTCAATGATTGAATCACTAAAAGAACTTTTCATACCACACTTCATCGATTTTATCTTCTCTGTATTTACTGAAAAGTTGGTATGCGTTGGTATCAAAATTGATTCACCTCTTTCAAAATCTAAATACTTCATTTAAAATTCCAAGCCAATAATTCCAGAAGAATCACAAAATTATATTCAAAAACAAATTATTTGAACAACAAAACAAAAAAATTAATAATAGAGTGAAAAATGAATCACAACAAAGGAAGCAGAAATCAAACTATAGTCACTAACTCGGCACACAATATCCAAATATAGAAAGATCGATTCCAAAAACCAACACTAATTTAGACAATAACAACGCACACAGACGCGGATGCACAAACACACATTTTAAATTGCAAAAACTACACATTAGATCTATTCAATGAATAGATAATGTTAAAAAAAAATCAATAAGTTTATATTATATAAACACACAAACTTACCTATGTGCTAGGTTTCGGCGTTGCAATTAATAAACGAATTTAGTATAGAAAGTGAGAAAGTGGTAGAAAAAATAAACTGACACACACAGACAAGACACTGTAAAGAAATTTCGATATGTAGAATCGTTGTAAAGAATAAACACGCTATAATAAATCATTTACAAAAATATTTAGAAAAAATTGGTGCAAATAATTTCGACGAAAATTCCGAAAACTCAACGTTAAGTTTTAAATATCTTCAGTTTTTTAAAAAATTAATAGTTTTTTAGTATTTCACATTGTCAAGAAATGTCTTTATCAACTTTGCCGTCATATGTTGACGTTGGGAAAAAGACTAGAAAATAGTAAGTTTTATTAATTTAAATTTAAAAATTAATATTTCCACGGAATTAAATTAATAAATTATATTTGTTAGTTAATTACTTTAAAAATAATAGAAATCACGTTGTATATAAAAATAAATCCAAATATTTATTATATTCTGGAAAAATTAATTATAAATAATTCATAATGGAAAATTTTGTAAAAAAGCAATATTTAAGAGCTTGAATTATGATCTCATAAGTAGATGGACATGCCCATTCCACACCACCCCCCCCCCCTTAGGTCGACTCAAAAATTTATGTAGGTCACGGAAATATATAGTGTGTATATACAAAAAATGCTTAGTTTCCACGGAAATGAGCTCCAAAGTCTTTAAATTGAAATGTAGGTCATCTCATAATATAGAAACTTCTATATATTATGTTAATTACACCAATCTTATATTATAGAATTAAAATCGTATACTTCAACACATGACGAGATAGTGAATAACATCAGCATCAAATACCATACTATAACAACTTTCATATATTATCAAACATAGAGAACCTTATATTATGGAAATAAATTCTTATTCTTTAACACGTGGTGAGACAATGAACAAACGCATTAGAAAAATACTTTGAAAAATTTTGAAAAATATGTAGGTCAATGAAAAATACTTAGAAATTTTTTTGAAATGATCTCAAAAATTTTAATGTATATTAAAAGGCAGACAAATATCAATTTAGTAAAACACAAATGTATGTAATTTGTTTTAAATATCCATTTCATTTTTCATTTAAAACTATAGAGATTTTAAAACGATTCAGGTTTTCACAGAGGCATAGTGAGTATAACTGCAGCCCGAGCACAATACCTTTTGGGCGCCTCCCGAAAAATATTCAGTAATATTATAATATATAGAATATACTCGTAATAATAATACAATACAAATAATAATAGAATGCAGTACTCATAAAAATAAAAATAAAAAATTTCGGGAAAATTTTGTTTGTTTTGGAGATCGTTTAATGCTCCTCAGTAAGTGACGACCGGGATATCGGAATTGATCGGAATTCCATTGCTGTATGAATTTTGATATTTCTATGAATAGAGTAGTTAATAAGAGTACAAAATTGGGTAAAAGTAAATAAGCATGTTTTCCAAATATTATTTATGATCAAATTAATGGAAGGCCTAGTGTAGGTATTTGGTTAGAAAATAAAATTAAGATAGTGTTTGCTAGATACTGGAGCCAAAATAAATGTTATTAGTGAGAATATGATTGAAAGGTTGAGCATAGTAAATAAAATAGGAAAATCATACATGAAAGTCACTTGCACAAACGAAAGTAACCTTGTAATTCATGTGGCAATTTTATTAAATGTTCGACTACCAAGAATGGAACAAGTTATTAGGTTTTTCGTGGCAAAACGAATTGATCCCAGTGTCATTGGTGGAGTAGAAATGATGAATTATTTTAATATTAAATTACAAGTTAGTGGCATTGATAAAGTACCTTAAATGAATTTAAAAATAAGTAATATAATATGAATTATCAACCCCAGGTTAGAAAGTTAATTGATAAACATTCGGTAGCTTTTATGAAACACAATGGGGTGTGGGAAATACACCTTTAATTAAGTACAAAATAGTTACCATTGTAAATCCGCTTACTATTAACCCGAGACGTCGACAGCAACGTATATATGTAGCGGATAAAATCCAAGCAATGTTAAAAAATATGAAAAAATGAGGAATTATAAAAAAACTATGATTCAGTATGGAATGGTCTATTAGTATGTATTTTGAAGTAAAACAAATTAGGTATAAGAATATGTCTAAATTTTCGGGTATTAAATACTTTAACGGGTTAGGGTTTCCAAATATTAAATATATTTCCCATTCCAAATATTAAAAAAATGATGGATATACTTAAAGTTACAGAAACATTTAGCACCATTGATTTTGGTAATGCGTATTACTAAGTGGAACTGGAAGAAGAATTGAAAGTTAAAACAGTCTTTTCTAAAAAGGATGGACAATATTGTTTCAACTGAATGCCTTTTGGAATCGTAGCTGCTTCAGCTTTTTTCCAAAAATTAATGACCGAAGTATTGGGTGATCTTCTCTGAAAAATAGCAGTGGTTTACCATAATGATATTTTCATGTTCACAGATAATCAGAAAAAACACTAAAAACGATTGCAGAGTTTTTCAAAAAAATTAAAGAAACGGGATTAAAAAAAGGCTTAGAAAAACCTTATTTTAATAAACAAGAGATAAACCTTTTATGACATATTATAAATAAGAATAGTATAAAGACAGAAGACGAAATAATTGAAGCAATACAGGAATACATAAAGCCAAAATGTATCAAACGATTGAGAAAATATTTTGGATTGATGAATTATTATAGAAAGATTGTCAGAAATTATGCGAAATATGCAAGAATATGTGGGTTAAATAAAAATAAGCTGATATGGACAGAAAAATGTGAAACGAGTTTTATAACCTTAAAAAAATAACTTGATATCAACTCCGATACTGGAATTTACTGATTTACGAAAGGACTTTGTTTTAGACACGGAGGAGTAATATCGGAGCTAAATGATAAAAGGCAAGAACAAATTATTACATATGAATCAAAGTCGATGAACAAACATGAAATTGGGTATTGCATTACCAGAAAAGAATTTATCATTTCACTCAGTACTTTAAGCACTATTTATATAGGAAAAGATGCGCATTAAGGACTGGCCATAAAGCTATAAAGACAAATAACCCCATCACTGTTTAATTCTAGACATGGAGAAAAGATTTAAGTGGATTGGATATAAAGTTGGAATATGGAAAAAGTGAGTTACATGGAAATGCAGATACATTATCGAGAAATAATTGTACCACATTCAATCAATATCAGAATATTCATGAAAGCGTGAACTTAGAAAGGAATAAAAAGAAGATGTTAGAAATCGACGATTCATAGGGAAATGAAGACGAATAAGTAATTAAAAATAAAGATAAAAATAAAGTAACAATTTTATTTTTTGTGATTAATATTTTGAATGTTTTCATATAGAAATGACCATCGTATGGAAGACATAATTTTTTGACTATGCTTTCATGTACCCGCATATTATTGTATGTAGTCAAATTCTTCTCTACTGAAATTTTGTTCTACTTTTGTCCTACTTCTTAAGAGTGTCATTTTACGATCTCTGAACACACTAAAATGTTTTATCGTTTCTTCATTATTTCAGTTTCTGATTCCAGTCACAATTCCAGAGACATTTTCTTGCTTTAGAACCTAAGGTCATATCAGAGAAACAAAGCATACTTTCTGAATGTAACCTTGATTTTTTCATAGATTTCATATATTTTCTGTTATCTTTCCCTCTTTTATTCATACTGTATATCTACCATTTTTGACAATTCTCTATAAGTCTCCTTCAGCTTGTAGAGTACACGTACCTTAAACATTATCAAACATAATTCTAATACTGTAATGAATAATATAAGAATGTGATTAAATTAATTATTGTTTTTAACAATTTCATAAAGAAAAAATAAATGAAAGATTTTGTGAGTGTATGTTGTTGTTTCATGCGGTTTGTTGAATTCCTTATTTATACATTACTACACTGAAAGGTTTTCCTCGGAAGATTTTGTTTGAATAATATTATCAATTATTTCTGAACTAATAAAATTTAATTGTAAATTTATTTCTTGGATACCATAAATACACAAAGCAATGTAGCTAATTAATACTTCACAAACTAAAATAGTAATTACCACGAACATTTGTCTAAGACAGGATTAAAAATGCATTATAATATTAGTTTCATTACATCGTTCATAAAAATATAGACAACCTCTTATTTATTTTTTTAATATTTTGTTAATAAAATTAAAAATAATATTTATTTTAAAATTTTACAGTTTCGAACAAAATTTGGCTTTAATCGGTACCATATAAAAACTTGATTTCACCCGAGAGCGAACCCAGCAACCATGTGATCAATGTATACATGTATTTGATCTGACATGGTGATAGTGTGGTCATAAGTTTGATCTCAAAGATATTGGGTTCGAGCGAGGGTTGGGTAAAGTGGTCATATTGAGAGTCATAATAAATGTTAATAGTAAAATATTAATTCTTATAAAATATTTTTAATTAATTATATTTTACTGGATTAGATTAAAAATAGTTCGTCTCTTTAATAGGAATTCTTTTAATACTTAAAATACTATAATATATTCCAACGAAAAATGTTTTTGTAAACATTTGTACCCCCGAATCATTTATCAGTATCATTAAAATCAAGATGGGAATATTCGTTGACAATTATAGTATCGAATCGGTCAAGAAGACATGAAAAAGACGGTCTTTCCATGGAATTCTCATTCCAACATTCAACCATTATTTGATATATAATATTTGGACATCGTACATCCTTATACGTGGTTTCTGGATTTGGCATCCTGTAACCTGTTAGAAGTATATCAATCACTCGAGTTGCAAGAATATCTAAAGAAATGTAATTATTTCAATATATTTATTTTAAATTATTGAAATTTGAAAGCATTGCCTTATACGTACTTTTCATATTTATATTTCATTTATTTTCCAAATACTGAGTGGTTAATGTAAAAGTAAAATTTAGATGTACAACTTTGGAATGTAAAATAAATTAAAGTCAAAAGTTACAAAATTAAAATTTAAGGGCAAAGATTAATTAAAAATCAAAAAATCAATTTTTATAGAGTAAAAATTGAATTTAAATTTAACATAGCAAATAAAAATTTAAGCCGAATATAATATATATTTAATTCGATGGGGATATCCAGATAACATATTCACGAAAATACAAACTAATTAAATAATTAATTAAAATTTTGGTAAATGTAACTATCATTTCCTTCAAAAAACAAAATCACAATGACAGACGACAAAATAAAAAAAATTATGTATAAATTTAAATATATTATTACTGCAAATTTGGGAAAATAGCTGATATTGCTTACAAACTAAAAAGATATTTAAAAAAAATTTTTAAAAACGCACGAAATTGTTAACATTCTCATACAAAAAATCTTTTTTAAAATTAATATAAAAATTAAATTTAAATTTAAAAATTATAAATTAAAAATGGTTTTTATACAAAATATTTAACAAACAACATCATCCAAAATATTAAATATACAAGTTAAATTATTTAAATACATTCAAAATCCCTGTAGGCTGGTTACTTTGAATATTAATTGTCAAACCCATAAAGGGCTCTACCCATATATACGGAACCGTAAAAATAAAAGTGTCATTAAAGACTACGGATTGATATTTAATTTATTTTAAGTTCTAAGATATAAAATTAGTTTAAACAGAATTCTTCAATAAAAGTCATACTTACCATCGGACAAAAAGAAAAAATAATTGAATTTCTGAGTGTTAAGTTAGTATGTACTTGTTAGTTTCGTGGATGTTATGAAAACGTTAGGTTTGGAGGTCGTTATTCGATGAATTGTTATTTAATGAGAAAATTGATGAGCCCGAAAGAGTCTCCGTTAAAACTTGTGGCGGGACAATCGGGGTGCAGGCTGTGTTTTGTAATGAGACAGTAATAAATTAAAAATAAAATTAATATTCAACAATAATAGTTATAGTACCAAAACTTTTATTAACCAAAACCAAAATAATAATACTTTGAAAATTAATACTTTGATTCCGAGATTAATTCGATCGTCAAGGGATAACGCAGTACAAGGATTGGAATGGTCTTCCGTTAGATTCAGTAATTAATTCAATGGTTGATAGATAATACAATACCAAGATTGGGGAGATTTTCAATTCGATTCCGTAATAAATTTGATGGTCTATAGATAATACGGTACCAAGATTGTGGAGATTTTCAATTCGATTCCGTAATAAATTTGATTGTCAATAGGTAACACAACTTGAAACTAGCGTTATTTTCTGTTTAATTCAATCTTCTTATATTTAGATTATTTATCGACTTTTTTTAAAATTTGTAATTCATTTTCTATAGTGATAATTTACTATGGTAAATTATCACTATATAGTTTGTTTTTTTTAAAAAAAAAATAAAAACCTTCTCCACGTGCAACGTGCAGAATTGTTATTTGCATTCAGACCATACAATTAACAAAACCAAAAAAAAATAAAGAATTACAATACATTACACTGAGGTATGGAACAGATTCATTGTTCGGTATAACGAATCAATCTCGAAAGAATTTTCTTAAAAAAATTAAGAAATATATTTTAATTGGAAAAAAATTATACTATATCGTTGGAGAAGGCTTCATAAATTAATCGTAGCTGATGATGATATTGCATCACAAATTGATATTTTTACCCAGTTACATCTTCCAGATCATACTGGAATGAAGGTTATGTATGGAAAATCAAAGACTTTATATATATAGGGTATAAGCGTGAAAGACTTAACAGCTATGTCTCAAATTGTATTATTTGGAATAAACATTTGTCCGGAATGTCTCAAAAATGTTGGTTAGGTATTATTATGTTCAAATATAACTCAACTTGGTATTGGGCAATTATTAAAACACCAATGGAAGATTTTAGAAATAGAACAGGCCAGAACCAATAAATAGGAATAATGATGAATTTGAGGAACTTGAAAAATATTCTGATTTTGTAGGTAATTTAATTCCTTCTGAGAATTTATTGGATGAAGATAGAGAAATTCAATTGACCGAAATAGTTTTGGAAACAAATAGTTCAATACTAACTGTAAATTATGGATATCACGAAAGATATATTTTACGAATGCAGGAATCGCAGATGTGCATTATCACAGCATTGATATTACTCCGGGTGATTCTTTTTACTTCAAAAAGACTTTGATATGAATTCAAAAACACGAAGAATAAAGATGGAAGATTTTTATGAAGAAGGAACATGGATTATAGTTAAAAGAGTTTAATCTGATCACTTTAAAATTGAAAAAAGTGGTAATCAATCAATTAAAAAGAAAGTTTGTAAAATCAGACTTAAAAAATAAAATTGAATTGGATTCTTTGATTTCAGTATAAATTGTTTAAAAAACTTTTAATTCCTAATTTACTCTGTTTTATGTATTTTATTTTAGTTCAGAATATCGGTAGAGCCGTAAATGGCTTCGACATTAATTATAGGATTTAAAGATCTAATTAAGAACGCCTAAAACATGTAAATAGGACTATATTTAGGTTTGTTTCAACGTCTTGCAAGGTTGGTAGCATGTTCGCTAATAAATCTCCAACTCCAGTGGGTCTGTGTTCGGAACTCGTGAATCAATTTTCATGTAATGGGTGAAATGCCACATCATTGGAGAGATTGTCCGTCATTTCTGCACTTGAGTTCTTGAGAATCGTCAACGGAATAGATTGGACCTACATTAGTGATCATTTTAGGAAGTTTACAAGTAAAAAATAAGTATTGATGATTTTAAGATCTTGTCAAAGAGTTTGAGTAATTACTGGGAACGAGTGACGTGCAAGGCGTTGCTAATTAAATCTTTAAATCCTATAATTAATAATCAAAATGCCCAGTCTACAGTGATTTTTGAATGTATTTAAATAATTTAACTTGTATATTGTTATTTGTTAAATATTTTGTATAAAAACAATTTTTAATTTATAATTTTTAAATCTAAATTTGTTTTTTATATTTAATTTTAAAAAAGATTTTTTGTATGAGAATGTTAACAATTTCTTGCGTTTTTAAAAATTTTATTAAAATATCTTTAGGTTTGATACAGTTTAATTACGATTTTTAGTTATTAATTTGTTTGAGTAATATTATTTTCATTTAGTTGTCAATAATACGATTCTTAGCCTGAAGAAGACTGTTAAATGGTCCAAATATATAGCGATGTTATATTTTCTATTATAAAAATGTTGCCTTCGTTCTTTGATTAATTATTGTTATTATTATTATTATTATTATTATTATTATTATTATTATTATTATTATTATTATTATTATTATAATTATAATTATTATTATTATTATTATTATTATTATTATTATTATTATTATTATTATTATTATTATTATTATTATTATTATTATTATTATAATTATAATTATTATTATTATTATTATTATTATTATTATTATTATTATTATTATTATTATTATTATTATTATTATTATTATTATTATTATTATTATTATTATTATTATAATTATTATTATTTACGAATGTGGTTAAACGAATAAATAATATTATTATAAATAATATTATAATTATAATATAATGATAGATATAATTATATTCTTTCTTTACCTTTTTTTATACACTTTGAAGAACTAATGCATTTTATTTAGTATATAAAATAATTAACATACTCTATTTGAAACCTTTAAAACATTTCTTACCAGGATATGGTATTTTACCCCAAGTAATAATTTCATACATAACCACACCAAATGACCAAATATCAGATTTTGAAGTAAATATTTTGCTCTTCGCAGCTTCTGGTGCCGTCCATTTAAATGGAAATCTTGTGTCTAGAAATTATTGTAAAATTAGATTAATAAATTTTTTCACTAATACAATACAGATTCAAAAAGTATTTCTAAAAATTGTACGAAAACTCTCATACGTCCATAAAATGAGCATTTGATAATGAATGATTGAAGGGTGAAATAAGTGAGTACAAATGTTTCCAGCGTATAGCCTTTACTTTATATTTCTCAATTCATCCATCACATTAGATGAATAAAAACGCATACGCATTTCATCAAATATTGTTTCAATTATGTTTAACTCTTTAACTTTTAGAATGTAATTACAAATTGCATTTGTTATCTTTATTTGAGTCGCGTACCTTGCAACAAAAGAATCTATATAGTAATTCTCTATAGTAATAATTTACTATAGAGAATTACAAAAATAGAAAATCAAAAAAAATATCAAAAAAAATTAAAAACTAAAAATTGTGAACGAAGGAGCGAACTATTAACTATTACTAATATCCGGTCATCAACGTCCTCACCTACTTTGAATAATTATCAGAATAACTTCCCCAATGTAGCATTCAAGACAACAAAAACCCGGTTATCAAAGTCTTCACCAACATTGAATAATAATCAAGATCACTTTCTCAATTTAATAATCATAACAACAAATATACGGTTATCAACGGTCGTACCTACACCGAATAATTACCAGGATTACCTTCCCATTACAACAAGATTACGAAGTATTAGTTTATTTATGTTAAATAAAATTTGTAACTTAATCTAGTTGTTGTTTATATTTTGTTAGTTTCATTTTTATATTCAATTTTAGTCGCATAACTTCCACATGCATTCCCCCCAGCTGTCCCGAGACAGTATATTTTTTACAGGAGACTCGGCTGGGTTCTACAAATTTTTTTCACATAAATGCAAACAAAAACACAAAAATCAACTAACAAATAACCAACAACCATAAGATCCCAACAATGTTTATATATAATAAAATTACTTTTTGAGGACACATTAATTACACTGATCTACAAAAACTCTTTTTTGGTGTGGTGTCTAAGATTTTTGAACTGATTTATAGCAATTTGGCAAAGCTGAATCCTAGAATAACACCCATTTTTCTGCTAGCTTGATTTTACCAAAATTTTAGAAAGTAGGAAACCAGACATCTGATATCAATAAGAACTTTGTATTTCTTAACATATTATATCAAAAAATTACAGAAACTGATGTTTTTCAGCATTGTTACAAATTCATGGCTTGAATTTGAGTTTCTTGGAACTCTTTGAAAGATTAGTAGCAGGACGTCTCTTTTCAAGTTCCAGTAGTAATCTGCCATCATTACTGCATCCCAACGCTTCTGATACCTTGTCTCCATCTCTTTCAGGTCTTGATGGAACCTCTCCCCCTGGTCGTCACTCCAGGATTGATCTGGATACAAGATTCTCAAGGAAACCAACTCAAATGGGAGAACAGGTAATGTCTTTTGATGCTCATGTTGCATCTAAGGTCTTTAAAAGCAGTCAGCATCTTGATAACAAGTTCTTCATAGTTCATGGCTTTGTTGTTTCCAAGAAAGTTGTTGAGAACCAGAACAAAAGCTTTCCACACTTTAATATCCACTGATTTCGTTGAGCTCTCAAACTCTGGATCTCTCCTGAGCTGTCAAATTTGAGGACCGTCAAAAATCCCAGCTTTCAACCTTTCAATAGTTAAACATGGAAAACCTTGGCACATGTTTGCACTCCTCATCCTTTTTTAAATTTTAAGGCTTGAATTGTGATCCATATAGATATGAGATAATTATTCAAATTCTTAAATATACTTTTAATCAAGAGTATAATTATAAATTAATTTTAATTAATTTTCAGTGTTTTTTTAGGAATTTTATGACACTTATTTTTAAGTATTTTGGAATTATTTCGAAAAAATGTGAGTCACCAAAAATATGTATTTTCTAAAACATTTTACGAAAAAGCGCCGAATATGAATAAAATAATTTTTTTAATTTTTTTTCTGAGCTTAATATGAAGGGCTTCTTTTAGGAAATCAAATCTGGATTGAAAATATATTGAACCAAAATTCATCTACTCTTGATATTTTCATTAAAGATATATTTTTAAAAATTTTCAGCGATCTTTTTTTCTAAAAATTGTCTAAAATAAAGTTATTATGGAAACGTGTCTCAGTGATGCATTTCTACGAATCAAAAGTTTGTATGTGTTTTTTATTATGTGTTGCGCTTGTGTGCAGTTTTTAATTTTTCTTCCACTTTTCAGATTTCTATAGTATATCTTACTCAGATGTATCTTACTGAGCTATAAATGAGAACATCAACATGAAATCAAAGTAAGTATGTATGTTTCTATAATGTAAGAATATTGAGTTTTTTCTTATATTATAAGAAACGGTTCTCAGTGGGGTTTGGTGTATGCAAGCTGCAGTCAATTAATTTAAAATGATGGATTGAAACACAGTTTTAATGGGCTTGTGTGCTATTGCGGTGAAAATACGGAATTGCCTATTATATAATTTATATACAATTTGTAAAATAGTGCCTAATTTAACTTGATCCTTACACATTCAACTCTATGTTTTTAAAAACCAAAATTTGACATTGTTGCACCGTTATCATCAATATATATATTGAACACCTTTCCTTGCTTAAACTTTTTGAACTTCTTCAAATTCTTTTCCAAATTTTGGTGATAACATTTATGAACATATTATTAAACTCATATTTTTAATTCAGAGTTTTAATTGTAAAATTTTCACTAATTACTTTTTACTTCATTTTTGTCATCGTTAGATTCGGTTAATCCGAAATCAGCCACTTTAACTGTCAAATCTACATCGACTAAGATGTTATCAGCTCTTAAATCTCGATGCACAACATTTTTGCTTTCAAGATACGACATTCCTTCAGCGATCTAAAAGGATTTGAATATAATAAGAGAGAATGACCAATTTTACATCTGCCATCATGTGGATCATTTTTGAAAGATTTACTGAGCGTCCTTTGTCAGATTTTAAATAATATTTTAATGAACCGTTTTTTCATAAATTCCAGTATAATAAGTATTGGTAATTCCTGAGGTTCAGAAACATATTCCAAGCAACTCAACAATTTTCCTGTGTCGTAGTTTATGCATTATCTTTGCTTCTTGTAAAAATATATTTCTTTCCGATTTTGTTGACTTCAAGACTTTTACTGCCACTTCATATGCTCTGCCCCAACGAGCTCGATATACTGAACCAAAACACCCGTGCCCAATTTCATTTAACATTTCTAAATTATCCCGGTTAATTTCTATATCCTGAAAATGTATTGGAGGTTGATAATTGTCCGGAAACGGATTTTTTAATCGGATATGAGAATTACCTATCCCAGTTTCTTGAAATAAAGACTTTTAGCTTAAATCCAATATAAAATTTGATTACTTCGAAAGAATTTGATCATTGATGGAATACTGTCAAACTTTTGATCTTTATGAGTATATATTGTTTTCCCATTGAATTGAAATATTTTAATCTGGAAGTGCCTAACTATGAATATTTTGGAATCCTTACATAAATCTCTTACCGATAAAGCGAAACTGTTTTCTTCTAAATATTTAATTCTACATTGCATTATTACAATTAATTAATTAAATAATTAATAATAATAATAATAATAATAATAATAATAATAATATTTTGAAATTAAAATATTTTGAAATATTTTATTAGGCTTCTAGAAGCTAATTATAGAAGCTTTATAAAATTCTGATCTCATGACAAAATTATTTAATTTAATGATTAAACATTTTGACAAATTTATTAAACATTTTGATAAATATGATGAAACATTTAGGAAAACCTTGTAATAAGATATAACTACCCGATATTCGAAAACTAGTTTATGATAACTCTATCTACCAAAAAACAATTGGTCTAGTACTTTATGAAAGAGTATTTGTAAAGTGTATCTACAAAGAATGGTTATTAAATAAGCTAGAGAGAAACAAGACAGTTGATTCGATTACGAAAAGGAAATTTGAAATAGGGAATTGCCTTTTAATTAAAAGCAATAAAAATAACAAAGAAGATGACAGATATTTTGATCTGCAGAAAGTCGTGAATACAAATACATACAAATATCTATGAAATAAGGCTTAATAATGGAAACTGTTCGATAAGAAATGTTGAGTGCCTAAAGCCATTTAAACTAGGGTGTGTGAAAATGTAATTAAATTAATTAATTTATTAATTAAATAAATAGAAGTAAAATAAAATATTAAATGAATGTTATGTATTGCTGTGGTATGTATATTCATTACGCTTACTCTACATTGACAAAATATTATCTAGCAGATTTGTTTGAATATTGCAAACAAACTGATTTGATTTTGTATTTATGGTATAATTGTATTTAATTTTTTTATTTTTAAATACTAAATGTATAACAACACGTAATGTAATTTTAGAAAAATATTCCTATCACCTATACACAATTATTTTAAAATGTATACACTCATACCTCGCTATACGGCTTCTCTTTATACGGCTTTTCGCTATAACGGCCTACTTTAATTACGGCACTTTTTCGATTTACGGCCTAAAATGTTTCGTTATACGGCCAAAAAAAGTGTGAAAAAAGGTGCGACAAGGCTTTGCATTGTATCAAAATATTTGATTCGTTATGCGGCGTTTCGCTTTGCGGCCAACTTTCCTGGAACGTATCTAGGCCGTAAAGCGAGGTATGAGTGTACATTATTTAACCCCCTCTACCCGAGAATTTTGAAAAATCTAACTTAAATAAATTTTTCGGTGCTCCGTTAATATATTTTACTGAAGAAAAGAACATTTTATGATCTCTACTTATTGATTTTAATTTATAATTTTTTTTATTTAATTTTGTTTTTATTAAAAACATTTTCTTCAAAAATATTTTAAATAAATAAATACTTCTTGAAGGTCTTATAACATAGGTTCCTTTTTCTAAACCCAATTTCATTAATAACTTTTCTGCTTCCCATCTCTGAATATCTAGCCAACCATCCACGCTTTTTTGACTTCCGTCTTGTTTTCTAACATAACTCGATGGTATAAGACCTTGTATCTGACTTTTCGGTTTGATTACTTCTAACCAATTTTCATCAATTTCATTGACAACTAGCATAATTTCATCCATCTCAAAAGAAACATCCATATCTCCTATGGCTACGTATTTATATTTAGCTTTTACTATATAATGACCAGTAGGATTTTCCAATATTGTTTTTGACATTCTTTGGTTCTTGGATACTACCTTTATCATTGACGATTTTCGAGGGTTTACAGAAGAATGAGTTTGTCCCATTTAGAAGCTAGATATCAAAGGCGATACAATAACATGAAATTTATTATACTAAATGTTCGACAATTCGTGATACTTGATTGTTTACATTTATATTTCATCCAAATTTTTAACTATAAAGTTACCGGAAACGGTTAAATCATTGAATAATAATTTCTATATTCATATTTACAACTAATGTTTTATTAAATGAAATATCTTGTAATTATGGTTGTATATTTATACAAAATTACATCAGTAAAATAGATTTATAAACTTTATCACAATTGTTCCGGTCGTTATTGAAAGTTTAGATGAAAAAATGAAAGTTTAAATAAATTTAATTAATAAAATATTTTTGGGATAGACAGGGCTGGACCGAGCATTTGTAGCACCCTAGGCCAAGGATCTAAATCGCTTCTAATCACTTTAATGACCGAAAACAGAATAACTAAAAACATTTTTTTTATTTTTATATTAAACTTAAATAATTTTATTTATTAAAAATTAACACAGAACTTTTAATTTTATTAGAGTATATATTTTCAATCTTTATCAAATCACTTGAAAAAGGCAGTTCCAAAAATTCGTGAATATAAAAAAAAACATTTATATCTTCATTGATTCATAGTCAAGTTTTTTAAATAAATACAATGTTGTTATTATTATTATTATTATTATTATTATTATTATTATTATTATTATTATTATTATTATTATTATTATTATTATTATTATTATTATTATTATTATTATTATTATTAGTATTATTATTAATATTATTATTATTATTATTATTATTATTATTATTATTATTATTATTATTATTATTATTATAATTATTATTATTATTATTATTATTATTATTATTATTATTATTATTATTATTATTATTATTATTATTATTATTATTATTATTATTATTATTATTATTAAAACAATTCAATGACAATTTAAGCCTTTTGCTGCGAATAATATATTTAATACAAATGAAAAATTTCGACTATAAGATAGTCCTTTTCAATTTCACAAAATTGAAAAGAACTATCTAATAGTCGAAATTTTTCATTTGTATTAAATATATTATTCGCAGCAAAGGCTTAAGTTATCATTGAATTGTTTTAAAATTTAATCAATGCTGATACCAAACAATTATCACTTATTATTATTATTATTATTATTATTATTATTATTATTATTATTATTATTATTATTATTATTATTATTATTATTATTATTATTATTATTATTATTATTATTATTATTATTATTATTATCATTATTATTATTAAAATGATGATTGCTTGGTAGCAGCATTTATTGTATTATTATTATTATTATTATTATTATTATTATTATTATTATTATTATTATTATTATTATTATTATTATTATTACTACTACTATTAACAAACTACACCCTAATAAAATTACTTATTAAAATACTTTTACACATCAATTTATTAAATAATAAAAGTAATTACTTCAATACAATAAATAGAACCAATAATTATAAAACGAAAAAATATCCAATTAATTCAAATAAGTCCAATCAGCGAATTTGAATATTTCTTGGAGATGTTGATTGATGAGATCCGGATCTGCTTCTGAGTGAATATTATTATCGTTATCATCAATTGACATCAACCCTTAAATAATGCTCATATGCAAATTGGATATTTTCCCTACTCAAGCTCTTTTATCATCCCGATCAGTTAATGTTATCAAAGTTTTGAAAGGTAAAAGGCTGACGGATTCGGGTTCTTATTCTTCGTCGTAATTACATAACCGCTCATTCCTTATCTTTTTAAGGTTCTCAACGGATTTACCGTATAGGCTATTATTATATAATTTTAATAAATCTCTGTACAGTTCACTAACAGCATTTACACTCAAATTAGTGTTTGTCTGTATTTTATAGCAGCATGTAGCTTCAAGAGATAAATAAAGCCTGAGAAGCCTCCAATAAGGAACATAGTTCTTCTTGGGTCAATGCGTAAGCGTCAGCTTTTCAACTTTTAAATTGGACGGGCACATCATTTCAGGACCTATAGGAAAGTCATTCAAAAAATCATGCAAACTTTCCGAATATCGATATACCACTTCCATAGTATACCCATATGGAAGGATGTCAATATTCTCATTCATACATACATGCAATACATCATCCGAAACATCATACATCCAAGTAAAATCACCATATGGAAGATTTTGGCTAAGAGCTCAACCATAAACATTATTTATATCAATATATAATAATTCTGTATCATCAGAAGCAGCAACGTAATGTTTGTTAACAAATGTTAACCCAAAAAAATAGAATGCCTGTTGAAATAGGCATATGAATTTGATGATGTTTAATATCTTTAGGTAAAACCGATTCGAAATCAGGATAAATTTCGAAAGGTGGGGTAATATTTTTATAATAATTTTGAAAATATAAATTTTTATTTTCGGGTAAAGTGTAAATGGTTGTACCCCTTTGATTTTTACAACAAGTTTTTTTACAACATAAAGCCACATGTTGTGTGAAAGCTTTGTCTAATCGGAAACTATTAAGACAATGTGGACACCACTGGGTGTACACCAACAGGTTTACTTTTAGCAATATAAATACAAAATATAGCAAATACTCTAAAATTAAAAACTGGAGCCCTGCCGTCAGAACATCAAAGAACTGTCAGTCAATTTTGATTGACTTGGTAAGGAGAAATGTCAAATTATTGTTAAGGTTATACGATACAGTGAGGAATTTAATTATAATAATTATTATAATTCAAATCAGTGGCGGAACTTCAAAATTTGGGCCCCCCGCGCAATGTAAAATATTTCCACTTAAATTTTTCGGGTAAAGTTTAATACATAGTTATTCACAGTTTGTACGCAAATATAACTGCGGGAAAAAAAGTTTCAGAAAATGATTGTAAATATTTTTTTAGTAATAATTTTGGGCCCCCTATAGCTGGTGGGGGCCCGCAACGCAGAGTCCTGCATCCACTAGTTACACCACTGATTCAACTAAATAATTAAAGAATCAATAAGATTAAACTAAAATTGTGTTTATTTAACATTTATTTTATACAAAATATTAACAAGCTTTCATCAACAAAGATTGTTTCTATAATTTCTGAACATTCACAACTTCTCGTTTACTTGCTCCCGAATCTTTCAATGTCACCAATTTATCATTTATTTCGCACATGTTTTTAGCCGGATAAGAAAACATTACCTTAATTTCAGATCTCAAATGGCCATTCGATTCAATGAAATACAGAACATCATTTACGGTCTGTGATTCACTGAATTCTCGGATAATGGTTTGTCCGTTAGGTAAACGTATTCTAAATGTGAAATTGGAAGGAGATGGAGAAACATCAACAACTTGACTCTTTGCAAATTCTATAGTATTGTTTCGATTGGATTCTTCAACAAGTCGAAGATTTTCTTTCAATATTCTTTCTTCTTCTTCTAATTTGGCTTTTTTCTCTAGTTCTTCCTTCAGTCTTTTTTCTTCTAATTCAGCTTCCTTTTTCTTTTTCGCAATTGAAGATTTCTCTCTAATACTATTTATCATATTTATTTTCAATTCTTTATCTGTTTGAAATGCACCGCCACAGTCGAATAATTTCCCAACGTTCATCATTGGATCAGTATCACAGATATAATCTGTAATGAAAGTACTCAGTCCTTCTCTTATACACATCATCAACATTGGTAAAGGATATGCATATATATCCCTGGCATCGAGACGACCTTGTATCAATTTGAAAAATTCTTTTTTTTCCTTATTATTGACAAGATCTACCGGCCAAATTGGCCAATCTTCTTTGATGAGATATTCACAAACAATATCATTGCAAACATTTTCCATGAAAAATATGCTATTCATTTCATCACTAGAATTATGAATATAAACGATTAATGGTTTTGATTTGGCCGGGCTATTGGCAATTGTTGTAAGTAGTGCTTCTTCAAAGTCACATTTCAAGAATGAAGGGGTCATCATATCTTTTCCAAATGAGTTTTCTAAATATTCAAAGAACCTTAAGTTACAATCAGCGAATTTGTCACTTGACATTATTTCGTATGATTTCAATAAATATGTCTACTATATATCGTAAATTTAAACAAATATATTTCAATCAAAAATTAATTAAAAAATTGTTTTACTGTACTGAATCTTTCTTTAACCCTTTCAATACTGTAGGGACATATTGTCTTAGAGAATTTCTAATAATTACTAAAATAATTTAAATGCTTACAAATGCATTGTGATCTGGGATTTTAGTACTGTACGGTCATAACAAGTCCAAACCTCTCTGCTTTGATGCTGTTTGCTGTCTGCTTTTTTCTTTTCTATAAAATTTTGTCCTTATTATTTTATTATTTTAATTATTAAAATAAAAAAATCGTATTGAAAGGGTTAATAATTAAAATTTTATTTTACAAAAATAATTTAAAATTAATTTTTAAAGTTTTTAAAATGAATTTAAATTATTATGTTATTTATTTCTGAATATTAAATTAATCATTGAAAACTCACTGTAATAAAACATAAATTTAATTTTAACTAAAAATATTTTAGTATATTTTATTTTACTGAACATTTAACAAATAAATAACAAAATTTTGTAAAATATTTTCATTTTTAAATTTAAATTTATTAATTTTAATTGAAACCTCAAAATATTTAAATGCATTATTTGTTATTTACAAAATATTTTTGAATATAATTTTTACTAAATAAATTATTATTCAAAATAGAAGTCTATTAATATATTATTAATTATAAGAACTTTTTTACAAATTTCACCACTGATTTCTTTTCTATTGACATTTTATTTATTAAAAGCTTGACTATAAATCAGTAAATATATCGATGTTTTTGATATTCACGTATTTTCGGTACTATCTTTTTCAATTAAATTTTTTAATAATTAATTAATAATTAATTATTTGTAAATTTCTAATATAAATATTTATAAATTGAATTTTAATAAATTACACATTAAAATTATCATTATAACAAAACTTGCCGTAAATTAATAAAATTTCTATTTAAAATAAATCCATTAAATTTTAATAAGTTGTGTCAACAATTTTTATTATTAAATATATATATTAATAATTTTAAATTTAAAACGTTTTTAAAAGGTTTATTGGCAAGAATAATTTATTTTAAAAATTGATGAAATATTTTTCAACTGAAATTTTATAAAAATTTTTAATGCTGAAATATTATAATTCTAATTATAAGAACTTTATCCCCAATTTCACCACTGATATTTTTCTATTGAATTTATTAAAAAGAGAGCTTGAAGACTATAAATCAGTAATATATCGATGTTTTTGATACTCACGAATTTTCGGCACTGCCTTTTTCAAGTGAATTTCACTTGAAAAAGGCAGTGCCGAAAATTCGTTAGTATCAAAAACATCTATATATTACTGATTTATAGTTTTGAAGCTGTCTTTTTAATAATTCTAATTGATTTTAAAGCAATGAAAATATTTTGTAACTTTACTCTTCTTTTTAAATTATGTTTAAGTATCGTAAGTTTCATTGATATAAATATACTTTTATACAGACTTCTGCTAGACAATTCCAGAGAACCCTAAAAACGAATGACGTATCTCTTTGTTGTGGAAACAATAATAGAAAGCTCGAATCGATTTTACGAAAAAATCCTTTATTAAACAATTTCCAATAAAAACATTTTTTTAATTAATTATTTGTTTAAATTAAGCTCCAAATCAGAAAACAAATATCATACAAACAGTATAATTAGAAATAATGCACACCATTAGGCGCGCACTCATGTTTTCGGTTGGGGGCTCAGCTAGAGAAAAGAATTTTTAAAGGTCGGGTTCATTTTCAATAAATAATACATGATAAAAATAAAACAGTAAGTACTAATTAATAATTTAGATAATTTCACTCATTAAAATTTGACAAACGTCACAATAAATTTAATGATTTTTTTATGGTCTTGGAGGGGGCTCACCTCCATGAGGCCCGCTTGGGTGTGTACATATACAACATACACCATGAGCTATGGAAATATTGTAGCCCTCTCACAATCTGAAATGATGGTGATCTTCCTGATTGTTGAAATTCACTCCAATACGAATACCTTAAAGATTAATATGATGGTATGCTCGTAAAAGATAAAAAGCTCGGAAGTTCTTATTGTGCGAGAATTAATTCATTAGCTACTTTTCATGCATTAGATATTTGCAAATATTTGCGATGAGTTTGTAAAAATATTGGGTAGAAATGTCAGAAGTTTTATTATCACGGAATTAAGACACAAAATATAGTATATTCGACGTCCTATATTTCCAATATTGATGTAGTAAGATATGTCAATAAAAATGGAACACCCGTTGAAAGGTTTTAGAAATTTTTAGAAAATACTGGCCATAAAAGCGTAGAAATGCAAGATTGTATTTTAAAGCTTTTATCTGATTTAGATATTAATTTGGAAGATTGTAGAGGACAATCCTATAATAATGCCTCTAATATGTCTAATATATGCCTCAAAGCACCCATTAAATCTAGAAACAATTTTGCTATTTACGTGCCAGTGCAGTACATTCTTTGAATTTAATTGGCCAATCGGCAACGGAATACTGCGCACAAGCAACTAAATTATTTTTTATTTTACAAAATTTATATAATTTCTTGGCCGCGTCAATTTTCAAAAGCCTGTAACAAAAGTTGAAGCTCCTGGATTGATAAAAAAATTCAACTCCCCTGAAACTGCTGTTATGATAGCATTTTGGAGTGAAATACTGAAATCATAGATAAAACTAATATATCACTTCAAAAGGTTGATACTACTATTGAAAGCATTATTATATTATATGATTTTTTAGAAAAATTTGTACAATCGAAACGAAATATATAATCATTTAACCTTTACAAATCAGAAGGTATAAAATTGTCTAGCTGTGATGAATACAAACGGATACGAAAAAGAAAAAGACAGTTCGACGAATATACGTCTGGAGAGTTAAAATTTGATGCTAATGATGAATTCCACATAAACACATATTTTGTTATTATTGATAAACTTCTAGCAGTAAAAAAGAGAAAGTGTGACTATGATAATATTTGGGTTTCTGGTTAATTTAAAAAATATAAATGAAGACATAATTAGAAAGCATGCTGCAAATTTGGGCGAAATGTATCAGAGTGATCTAAAAAATAACTTTATTGAAGAATGCCTACATTTTAAATATGTGAATTTTTTGGAAAATACAGAAAATATATCTACTGCAGAATTAAGTTTAAATACGATAATAGAGTCGAAAATTGAATCTACATTTCCAAACGTAGCCACATCACTGCGCATTTTTTTAAATATCGCCACTACAAACTACAGATCAGTTTCAGCAATAAAAAGAATAAAAATTATTTACGATTTCCTTTGGGGCAGAGCAAATTCAATGATTGAATTATTTGATCAATTGAAAGAGATTTGTTTGATAATTTAAATACGAGGGATATTATTGATCAGTTTGCTAAAGAGAAGGCTAGGAAAAAAAATATAAGCTACTTTTGTTTCTTGTTTGCATTAAGGTTTTTAATTTTAATTTTGTGTTTTTGTTTTGTATATAGGTAATAAATTGATTTTTTTAGTTCTGACACTTTTGTATAGCTTTGTCGGACAGCCCGCTCCCGTTTGCTATTCTGCGAATTTTCTTACGAAGAGAGGCTCATTATTTTTAGGAGCTCACGGGCGCCGAATTTCTTAAGACGTTCCTGAACATTACGCACTAATAGAAAAATTTAGAATATCTAATAAATGATGAAGGATATATCGGATGATTTTCTCAATCCACCAATCAAACTTCGATAAACAAGCGCAATAATACAACTCCGGTTACAAAATCAATTGAACTTTATTCTGTATACATTTTAAACTTTGTACTTGTATACATACGATATTATCCAGACGTACTCTAGATAGAGTAACTGAAATGGAGAGTTATGAAAATTGCAATTTTAAATATTTGTTTGATTTTTTGTTTAATTTAAATTTCTGGTGTACATAAGGTGACCAGACGTCCCGCTTTTGGAGGGACAGTCCCAATTGTTCACGATTTATCCCGCGTCCCGCAACATTTTTCAAAAGTCCCGACTTTTAGAATTAAGTTAAATTTTATATTTATTAAAATCATTGTTTTGCATTCTAAGAATCCTACGGACTACTAAGACAAACAAATTTCTTTTCTTAACCAGTTACATTGTATTTGTTTCTCAGATGATACACTTCGTGTTCGTACTGCGTGCTAGGAAGCTAATTAAACAAATAAATATTACAAATCTGCTACTTACCATAGAAAATTAAGGTAAGTAATTTATTTATTTTATTTATAAACTTTGAAAGCCATTTTTAGTGTCAAATATAATTTGACAAATTCTTGTGAAGATTTTTACAATATTTTAAAAAATGACAACAATCTACTGAAACAAATTCGCTCAAATAAAAAATATGTCAAGGAATAAAATGTTATACAATTTTTTATATTTATAAATTGTACTTATGTTAAAAATCAAAAAATATTACCATATTATTTTTATTCTGTATGAAAATTTTTGTTGATACTCCCCTCCTTCAAAGTTTTCCCACTTTGCCCATCTTAAAATCTGGTCACCTTAGGTGTACATCATATAATTAATTTGCCGAATATCTAAATGTACCACCCTTTCCCAATCAAGCAGGGAATCTTTGTATAAAAATAAGTTGTTTACTTGAGGGTTTAGTATTTTTGTTTTTTAAACCCCAATGAAATATTTTGCCTAAGCTACTGATGAAATATGAAAAAATTTGCATCCAAAAAATATTTTTTATAATAAATAAATTTTTTTAAAAATAATTAAGCTTAGATAAAAATTTTAATAAAAAATGGCTAAATGATAGAACATGAGTTGGTGCTTATTACAGAATTAAAATTTTGTTTTTATATTGAAATTAGTTGTAAAAGTTTGGCTTTTTACAACGATTTTTTTAAGATTCCCTACATTTTTACTGACCAATTTAAAATTTTTCATTGCAAGAAATAATAATAATTTACATTTCTTACAAGTTTCTTTTTAAAGTTTATGATTTGTACTAAAAATAATAAATAAATTTTTTTTAAAAATATCCTTTATTTGAAATTAACATAAATTAAATTAGTTAAGCCGAGCCAGTTGGTGTAATAATAATTTCATTGACACTATTTCGGGCTTCCGTAGACAAAGCGAAAATGACTGCCGATGTGACATCTTGTGTTTCCAATTTCTGGAGACTATTTACTTTGATCTTTTGTTCCACTGACCCCTCTCTTGCTTTAGAAAATATTCCAGTTTCGACTGGGCCAGGACTTATTTGTGTTACTTTAATATTAGATCTAATTTCTTTTAATTCCTAAAATATTGAAATATATTTTTTATTACTTTAAAACAAATTAAAAATCAACTATTTCTTATATTAATTGAAATTTCGACTATAACGAAAAAACTGATTAAAAGTGGAAAAAAAATTAATGAATTTACTTAAAATTTTATATATATTTTTTAATAACAGTAAATAGATAAAATTATTAATACTAAAATTTGTAACACATCTTTTATTCGTAATGAATACCAAAATATCTGATAATGCTTAATAATTAAAAAACAACTACTTGATTAATTAATAATTAATTAATTAATAAAAATTTAATAAAAAAATTAAAATATGAAAAATTTTTAACATGTTGAAGTTATTTATTTGTTGAGTTGTAATTATTGTTTTGCAAGATTGAACTACAAATCTAACTCTGCGTTCAACACAATAACTTTTTTATTATTACCACTTTGTCTAAAAACATCAATCGATTTTATATTACTATATTTGTATTTGTCACATTATTTACCACATGATAATATTTGTCTTTCCGAAAAATACTAATTTTTAGTTTTTCCCCTTTTTAATTAATTTTGCACTTTGATTTTATTTTACATTTTTGCATCAAATTTTATTTTTTAATTGTTTTGCACACAATTTTGTGTCTCTACATTGATTTTAGATAACTCCGACATATTTATAAACTGATCAACTGTATTTCAAATAAGGTTTTCGGCTTGGTTTTTCTTACAAGCTTTTTTATTCAAAGTTAAGAAATCAAAATATATGACGTTATTACAAGTATTTGAACATAAGAATAAAGAAATTTAAAATTACTTGTCTTATTCCTTCAGTAATTGCCGTAACTGAAAATTTCGAAGCAGAATAGAAATGAATCATTGGTAGACTGAAAACTTTGTGACCAGCAGTGCTATTAATATTTATTATATGACCCGGAATAACATCAGAGTCTTTAGAAACTAGCTCTTTCTCGTGCATTAAAGAAAAAGCTTCTCTAGTACACATACATAATCCTAGAACATTGGTTTCATAAATATTCTTAAAATTTTCGGTTTTCCCATGAAGTATGGATCCCTAAAATATTGAACATAAAATTGACACTTTTAACATTCAGACCTCAAGCACAATTCCAGCGTTATTAATTAATATAGATAATTCTTTAAAATTATTTCGAATAAAACTAAACATAGATAAAATCTCTTCTTCTTTTCTTATATCACACTGGAAAGGGATAAATTTCTCTCGTATTTCGTCTGATAGTTCGTTTTTAAGTTTGATTAAGTTTTCCATTTTCCTTCCACATCCAATTACGATCAATCCATGCTTAACAAGATTTGTTGCGATATCTTTACCTATTCCTTTTGACGATCCGGTAACTAGTGCAACTTTACCTAGCCACTTGTCCATTCAAATATTAGCAATTTATAAAATTATTTTGTAACAAAATACTCAAATTTTTATATGATAAATGATAAAATTATCTTGTAATAAAATACTTGAACTTTGAAATAATAATTATAATATCACAATACAATGTTTAAAAGTAATACTTAAAGGTTTATAATTTACACAGTGGGTATGCAGGAATTTTTTTGGGGGGAGTGGATTTGATGACCACTTTTTTTGTGAAAGAAAGCAATTATTAATATTCCTATGTTCCATGGGGTTCTTGGTTTATTAAGTAGTACATATGTAATTGCATTAATAATGAAAAATAGTTAATATAAAGTTATTTAGTACATATTAAACACTAAAAATATTTGAAAATTCCTTAATAACATCGTTTACATCTATAACTTCATCACCGTAAATACTTAATAAAGCAAGTCGATTTAGACGGGTTTCACCCATTTTTGAACGATCGACAATTTTTATTATTTTCAGCTTGCTCAAGCTGCGTTGTAACGTGTAATTTGTAACTGGCAAAATAAGTAGAATTGTAAGAAGCTTGAAAACATTTGGAAAGAGAATGTTATGGCATATTTTCAAGTGGTCAGTGATATTCGCTAGTTTAACATCGAGTTTTCACAGTTTCAACTGCCACATAGCAAACTCCGCCTTCAAACTTGAATAAAACTATCATAAAAACTAAAGATTTTGCTGATTCCTTCAGAAATTTGTGTGTCATCACCAATATTTATGTTTAATTGCTGTTTTGGTTCTGCATTATCATTTTTATTGTTACTATCCACTTTAGTTATTTTTTTGAAATACTTCAGAACCGGCATTTCCTTATTTATCTTCATTATGTTAACTTAAAGGAAATTTATTTTTTAAATCCAGTAAAATATTAGAAAATGTTATTAATATACTTAATCGGACCAAATCAAAATAATTTTATTAAAAGGATTAAAACACTAATTTAATAACAAAGAAAAACTAAATAAAACAACACCCATTATTTAAAATTTTAATGACAGTTTCATTTTTTCAAACTTGAAAAAACCGTTAAATAGTTTTAAAATGTGATAAATTTTGAATAGGGCGTTTAACCCCCCGAAACCCCCGAATACGCCCCTTACTTTACATACAACCATGTTTTTGCTTTCAATTAGTTTTAATTAGAAAAGACTATTTTTAATACTTTTATTTATTTGCAATTTTTTGTTATGTATTTTCCTGTTAATAAAACACTACAATGTCAAAATAAAATTTACTCCAAGATGTGCTCATAATTTATAATTTAAATTAAATAAAAATATAATTATAAAGCTATGAAATCTGATGTAGGATATAAAGTTGTAACCAGGACAAAATTGAATCAAAATAATTTACTATGACATTCATAACATAAATAACATTCTTGAAAATTTTAACAAACATTAAAAGTAATTATTTGAAGCTTTAAATATATATCTTACAATATGTGGAACGAATAAATTAATGTATATGACAACCTAATCATTTTGCATTTTGTTTAAATATTGGAATAATATAATTGATAAAATTTCAATGGCCAAAAGAAATAAGATGAAAACAGTTAATGATAATATATATGAATATTATTTAAGTGATAATGATTTAATGAATGGATTAAAAAATGATTTCATTAAAGTAATAGTTGGTTATTTTGATTATTTTCTTAAATACATTGATAGGGTTCATTGCGATTGAATTCGAGAAATTATAAAGAAGCTTATGTTACTCATCCCGTATAGTTTTTTGTTTTTTACTGTAATATTTAGTTTACTTTAGAAAAGAGATTCAGATATTTTTATTTATGATAAAGATATTAACCGATCTTTATTTGATGATATTGTAATTATACAAGTTCATAAAAAATTGAAGTGGAAAGTGAGACTACATATATGAGAACTATATAATTATCTTAAAATGTAGGTAGTAGATGAATCTTTATATGCCCCATATATAGATAAAACACATATAAAAAATTTTAATTTCCTAACCATCGAAATGTTAATTAAAATTTCTCCCAATTTCTTTTTAGAAGTAATTTATTATTAATAGTATTTTTAATAAAATTTAAATAGAAATTAAACTGGACAGTTAATATTTCTGATTTGGAAAGTTCTCAAGATTTTAACGTAAATTGCCATGATTGGTTTAAATATTTTCAACGTACTGGTAAAGTTGTTGGAATATACACTAAGATGAATTCTAGACATTGTGTTGGTTCTTTAAAGTTACCAGATAATAATGATAATATGAAATCGTTGAAATATATCAAATTTTTCCCAGCAGACAATCGTTATCCTCGCCTTGCTGTACCAGTGGAATCATGTCCGACTGGTAAAAATTACCAAATAACTGACAAAAATATATTTCTAAACCTTTAGATTTTCTCAAACGACCGATGGATTATAATGAAGTGAAATTTATTGCTAAAATTGAAAATTGGAATGAAGATGAACAATATCCTATTGGGTTAGTTTTTCCTTCTAAATCCCGATTATAAATACAGTTTAAACCTAATAAATTAAATTTATCTGTGTATCTTATAATTAAATGTGTACCTTTTAAGGTAATAAACCTGAAACCCTTGCATACGTACTTTCATATCCTTTCTATTCTTTTTGCCTATATAGAATGAATTACGATTCCCAATTTATAGGAAGGATTACAAATTGATACTATTTGAAGTTTCAATAAACCTTTTCAAATATATATATTTATGATCTTTTTTCAATTATTGCAATTCCACAGTTTCCTTGGTTTTCTTTCCTTCTAAATGGCATTTCGACTTTTCCATGAGTTGGAAAAGTTATTATCGAAATTTAATGTATAAATATTATATATGCTTCATTCTAATTGATATATTTTTTTTATTTTCGTTTAATTCTTTCATGAAGGTTGAATTGCGTGGGGCGCTGGGGAGTGCAGGGATCAAAACCCTTATTGATTTATTAAAATCTATTTGAAAGATGTTTTAACTTTTATATAATAATCATCGAAGTATCAAAAATCCTTTCAATTTTTTATGTAATATTCCAAATATTCTATTGCGCTTTCATTTCCAGTTACCCTGGAACCTTTGGGAATTCCCTGTGCCTTCAAAAGCACCTTTGTATTCCTTCTATTTACCATTTCTGTCTTTCTTTTTTTTGGAATTAATTACAATTTAAGATTGGAAAGATGCCTTCCAAATTACACGGGTTTGAACTGTTTATCGATTTTTTTTGGATAGGAGGATGGTAACGTTTACCTTTTGAAGTTTATAACACTTTTAAGTTTCCAATAATGAATTTTTTATTTATGACGATTTGAATTTACTTTTTAAACTCGATATCAAAAGTTCTCTTTTGTCCTTTCGATTATCCCTTTCTGTTCTCTTTCTGTTTTCTATTTAAGATCAATTATGACTCTCGATTTGTAAAGTGGCTTTCAAATTAATGCTATAAAGTTACTTGAAGGTTTTTAAAATCCATTTAAATACTTTTTTCTAATTTCCTAAATTTCACTGTTCTTTCTCCGAGACACTATTCGGAAAGGGGGTTTCAAATCTTTATTGATTTACAACAATATTTTAGAAAAATGTTTCAAATTTGATGTAATATGTCAAATATTTTATTGGGTTCAAAAAAACCGTTTTAATCGTTTCCCAATCCATGAATAGAAATCTGGGAACCGTTGGTACATTTTGGGGTTTTCGTAATTTATTATTGATTTCTCAATTTAATGGAGAATAAAAAATGAAATTCTAAATAAAATGCGTTTTCTAATGGATTAATCTGTATTGTTTGAAGAAACTCGTTAATTAAAAACTACCTATATAAATAGTGTGATCAGTAGTTGTCTGAAAGATCTGCCTATTATCGAACAAGAAACTATTCGAATCTTAGTAGAAAATGGATTTCCCACTGATGAATTTGACGAAAAATTGTTGAGTTCAATACCCAAAATTACGATGACTGAAGACGATCTAAAATATCGCCGGGATTATCGCAATGAATGTGTGGTTTCTGTTGACCCCAAAACAGCCCGGGATTTAGACGACGCATTGCATATTAAACGGCTGTGTGAAAAATCAAACAATGGTGAAACATTGTGGGAAGTTAGACTGAAAATTTCTTAAAAATCTTAAATAAAGAGATTAGGTTGGAATTCACATAGCCGATGTAACGTATTATGTCAGACCGGATTCCGAGGTCGACATTGAAGCCAAAAATCGAACTACCACCGTATATTTGGTTGATCGAGCCGTTCCAATGTTACCGAGGGAATTGTGTGAAAATCTATGCAGTTTAAACCCTGGGACCGATAAATTAGCGTACTCTGTGGTTTATAAAATTACCGATAATTGCGAAATACTTGACACGTGGATTGGTCGAACGATTATCCGTACCGCATGTAAACTGAGTTATGAAGACGCTCAAGTATACCGGTTGATTTCTCCTTCTTATTTGATGTCTTTATTAGAATGTTATTGATAATCCAACAAAATCCGATTGGAAGAATGAAGATTTTAATGAAGTTTTCCATCCTTTCACCACTGACAATGTTGCATCGTCGATACTAAATCTCCATAATGTAAAATTTCAATTTTTGCTTACCTATATATTTTAAATTCCAAATTATCTATAAATTTCTTATAATTTTTTATTTTATAATAACCTTTATTATTGATTTTATAATATCTCAACAAATAAGTAGGGATAAAATAATAGCAGTTAATTCATTTTCCTTGACTATATTTCACTATATATAATTCGAATTTATTGATACTCATGAAAATTGGGGAAAATCGATATTTTTCTACTGTAAACAATTTTTTAATATAACCAATAAGAAATAAAATTAATAAAAATGATTTCGAAATTTAATATATTTAAATTTAATTAATCAATGCAATTTGAAAAAAATATAATTTAAACTTAAATGACATAAAAATTAAAAGAAATTAAAAAGTAAAATTAAAACAAAAACAATTTACAATTTCAAATATTTCTTCTGTCAAAATACTAAAAAAAATAATTAATAATTAAATTAAAAATATTTTAAAAATGTAAAATTTTGGGAAAATCAATAAAAATTACTATTCGAAGAAAAAGAAAAATTAAGCAATGTTACCCGATAATTCCGGTCTAACCTCAATTAATTACAAATAATTTTAAAAGCACGCGAAATTTTTTCAAAATTAAAACAAAAACAATTTACAGTTTCAAATATTTCTTCTGTCAAAATACTAAAAAAAATAATTAATAATTAAATTAAAAATATTTTAAAAATGTAAAATTTTGGAAAATCAATAAAAATTACTATTCGAAGAAAAAGAAAAATTAAGCAATGTTACCAAATAATTCCTGTCCAACCTAAAATTAATTACAAATAATTTTAAAAGCGCGCGAATTTTTTTTCAAAATTAAAACAAAAACAATTTACAGTTTCAAATATTTTTTCGGTCAAAATACTAAATAAATAATTAATAATTAAATTAAAAATATTTTAAAAAATGCAAAATTTTAGAAAAATCTATAAAATTTAAGTCAAACTTAATTAAAAATCTTTCAAATAATTTTAAAAGTGCTGGAAATTTTTTCCGAATTAAAACATGAACAATTTACAGTTTCAAATATTTTCCCTGTCAATTGACAAAAAAAAATAAAATAAACTAAAGATATTTGAAAACTAAAATTTTGGAAAAATCAATGTTTGAAAAAAAATTGATTTAGTCAATTTTTTAGAATAAATAAAAAAAACTAAAAATATGTAGTATAAAATTTTGAAAAAATCAATAAAATGATTTTAAATAATTTTTTCTACATACAAATCGGACAAATAATAAAATATACAACTCGTTTTTGTTTCGTTATTCCTATTTTCTATATTTCAATTGATCAATTGATTTCAGCGAATAAAAATAGTGTTTGATTGAAAAAATTGCATTTTAGCTAGCTGTTAAGATGAGAAAAAATAGATTTCATTCTGGTTCTCTTTGGATTAACCAGCCAAAATTAGGGTATACCTTAAATGGTGATCGTAATTGCCCCGTTGGGTACAATATTTATAAACTTGGGCCGAGTAATCATATGATTGAAGAATGGATGCTTAGGGCAAACATAAGTGTAGCTGAGTTTCTTCATAAACATTTACCAGAAAAAGCCTTTCTTCGTCGTCATGAATCTCCTACAGATCAAGCTATAAATGGGTTGAATAAACAATTTACTCAGATTGGCTGGAAACATTTGTGTATCGAGAAAGGAACAACAGAAGAATTTCAAGTACACATTTGATATAAATTTAAGTGAACAATTTTCAATCGTAATATTCAAGGATTTAATGCAACTATTTCCAACATCAGAATCAAATTACCACGTTATGATGAATATCTGTAGTAAAGTGATGCAATTTGCCTTATATTTCTGTCTCAATGATGAATCTGGAGGGATGACCGGTTGTCATCATTTCGCTCTCAATGTACCTCTCTATACCCATTTCACTTCACCCATTCGACGCTATCCAGATATGATTGTCCATCGCCAATTAACAGAAATTCTGATGAAGATTGAATATGAAAATAAGAATCAAGGTTCATATTATCGCAAAGAATTGGTTTATAGCTCTCGAATATTTACAGGTGATAAAAATCAAGGAAAATTAGAATGGATGGCACCTACTGTTCTACCTAAACAGTACACTGCTACCGCTTTAGATCACATTGCCGATTTTTGTAACAAGAAAAGGAAAGACGCAAAAGCAGCTGATGAAAGCAGTATATTTTTGTTCTATTCTCTATTTGTTGAGGTAATGATATTTATGTTTCAATAACATTCATAATTTGTTAATCGATAATAAAATAAAAAATAATAATCATTTAAAATACCATAAATTAGAATTTAATTATTAATTTTCGCATTTTTATTTTACAAAGCTGAAAACTAATATCAATATTTTTAATTTTATCAATCGATCAAGATAAATTGAAAATATTATCAATATTGATTTATTGTGAATTTTATTGACTTGAGTACAAAATGCAAAGTGAAATTTCTGACTTTATCCAGAGGCTTTTTTCCTGAGGTTACTTTTAGTCGCAGTGTGTAACTCCTCGCATTATAAATTGCCGATATTGATTTTATATTGTAGAGAAGTCCAAAAGTATTAATATTGACTTTATAATGCTAAAAAGTGCAAAAGTGTTAATATTGATTTTATAGTGCAAAAGTGGTATATATTGATTTTATTTTGACTTGAATATTGATTTTGAGTGCAAAATGCAAAGCGAAATTTCTGACTAGCCAGAGGCCTTTTTTCTGAATGCACTTTTAGTCGCAATGTGAAACTCGCATTATAAGTTGCCAATATTGATTTTATAATGTAGAGATGTGCGAGTATTAATATTTATTTTATAGTGCTGAAAAGTGCAATATATTGATTTTATTTTGACTTGATTAATGATTTTAAGTGCAAAATTACAAAGCGAAATTTTTGATTTTAGTCAGATGCTTTTTTTCGAGGGTACTTTTAAACACAGAATCAATAGGATTTATAGATTTCACATGCATTGCATTTCGTAGACCAGGAAAAAACATCCAGATGTCATATAGTATCTTTTAGTTCTTTCTACATGTATTTTTCGCTACACCGACTCCTCATAAGCTCATAAATTAATTTTAATTTTCTTACTTTTTTGTCTTCTGAAAGAGATAATCGGTTTGATAGTTTGATTTGATTTTATTATTGCCAAAATATTCAACAAATTCCAGTGTGATTATGATGATTAAATGGACTATTTACTCTAGAAATGTGGCCCTTTCAACGAAAATGCATTAGTTGTTGGTATACTGGATAAAGCTTTTGACGTGTTTTTGACTCATTGTGGATTCATTAAAAGGGTTTACTTAGATGTATGTATTATGTATTATTTTCAGATTCATATGTAATTATATTATATTTCCTTTCAGCAAATAGATACGAGTAAATTTAGCTATTTAAAGAAAAAAGGCCGATTAACAATACACTGGAATCGTGATAACCGTTGTACTAATCATGCCCATGCTGTACCTGTTACTATTCTCACACTTCTTTCGTGTATAGATATTACAGTGTCAGCTACAAGTACCAATAATTCAGCTCCGAAGCTTAAAGTAACTATTTCTCAACACGATTTTAACTAAACAAGGGTCGATTGTAGTTTTCGGAGGGGAAATCAATTCTGATAACTTATTTTTACATTAACTGATACTAAACCGATTTAAGCCACGCAATAAGCTATTTTTGACTTAACAAAGAGATAAAATAGATTTTTCTTAAGGACTTTCTAAATAGAAAAGTTCAAACCATTATTGATTATTGGTTACTATTTTCTTTAATCAATAAATCATAAATTCTGGGATTTTCGCTCCTTAATGCACTAGCAGTCGATTTTTATAGTATCAATTTTTCCATAATTATTTATTTATCGATTTTGGCACTTTCACATTTTTATTGATTTTCTAATTCAATAAGCAGTTCTTTTGATTAATTTTTTTGACAATGTAATCTTACTATTTTACGTCTTTTATCGGCTGATTTGATTAATTGTCAATAATCAATAGGTACTTTATAAACTGCCCTGTTTCCAGATTCCCAATTGACTAAACGAGGCCATACACCCCGCTTTCGATGTCACCTCATAGTTGGCAGCTTAACTTAAATAAAAATTAAACATCACTTCATTAAAACAAAAATAAATAAATTTATTTAACACAGATTATTTTTTACGTTCTCAATAATTCACAATTTTCCAAAAATCGATTTTTTTCGAGTATCAATTTTTCAATAATTAATTATTTATCGATTTTTTGACTTTCACATTTTTATTGATTTTCTAATTCACAAATATCTTTTTCTGCATTCTCGGATATTCCAGTTGCAAATTTCCAAACGTAATTCTGAAAAGAAAATGTACAAATTTTGAAAGAACACAAAAAAATATTATTGTTTTTAATTTTTCAAATCGATTCTGAGATTCCTTCAATATTTATATTATATTGTGCTAAATATTTTTTTAATGATTTTCACATTTTCTTGTTTCCTAATTATCTCATCATAATTAGCTCATCATTAGAAAAATTTCTGTATCTTGACATTCCCGATAGTGCTTAATTGATTTATTATTAATAATCATTAAGCAACTTAAATATTTACCATAATACATTTTAATCGACCTTGCGATTTTTCAGCATTTCGATTGATTTATATTTGCAAAATTCATTTAATTATAATAATCAGTTTGTGATACCAAATCCCGGTTGTTCTGAATGCCAGAAATTCATGGAATCGAATCAACTAAAAGACATATCTAGCTTGCAGTCTGAGATGAATTGTGTTGACGAAGATAGGCTATTCAGCATTCTTGATGATATTTAATTATCATTTTATTGATTTATGCCTGATCATAATTATTAAGTTTTATTTTCAAGGCATTCCATTTTTTCAATAATAGAATTAATTCTTTGGATCGTGTTTGATTGTTTCGTGTTTTTGGTCGTATCAATTATGTTCAGTCTTTTGATTTCATTTTCTATTTTTCTCTATTTTTAGTATACGTAAGTACTCGTCCAGATTTGTTGTGATCGTGTATAAAAGTGCAGAAAAATCAAAATTTAAATTAAAAAAATTTAATTTGAATAAAATTTAAAATGTGTGTAAAAATCAATTAAATAAAGTAGGTAAGTTGAATTTGTTAAAATTACACAAATTTTTTACTATACATTGATTTTATTTATTATTTAATTACCAGTGCATGTGAATATTCAAATTTGTCAAAAGCTGTATAATGAGAATGAAATCATTTCTATTTGACTTCAATCCAAATTTTAGGTCTTAATCATGTAAATTAAAAAACAATTTTTGCTATAAATTCTTAATATGCAAATATTTATGGGCCTCAATACCTTTTACATATTACACTCCAATTTTGAGAACAATGTTTGAGACTCCACAGAATTTAAAAAACGATATTTCAAGGTTTATTAAAATCTACAAACAATTATTTGTATGTTTATTTGGAATCAAAATGGAGTTTGGGAATTAACCTATAACAGTACGATTTTTTAACTGGAAATTGAAATGTTTGGATGTTTGAATACTTTAAATATTTTTACATTATCCATAAAAATATCTAAATGCTATTCTTCAATATTTATGAAACTAGATATTATATCAATCAGTATTAATCGTTACAATTCCTGAATGTATTTTAACGATGAGAACTTTTTTATTTATGGCTTTAGAGTTTATTAGTTGCAGACACTTTCTTCTATCGAAGTTATTTAAAAAAACGATTTTATTGTTATGTATTAGATCAGGGGTGTCCAACCTCTTAGCTTCCCTGGGCCACATTAGACACAAGATGAGTTGATTTGGGCCACACAAAAAAATTCACTTACGCTAATAATGGCTGATGAGAAAATAAAATTTATGTTATTTAGTTAACATATTTATCTATTTTATATATTTATTAATTTTTTATTCACAAAGTAAAAGACAAAATCAAATTCAGAAATTAGTGAGACAATTGACTTTATTTTTGATATACTAATGCGTCAATATTTGCTTCGATAGAAGTAGTTGCGATTCTTAGGTGCTCATTAGATAGTTTCATTCTATTTTTATTCTTTGTGTGCTTCATCCGTGAAAATAAATGCTCACAACTGTATGTGCTTCCAAATACCGATGACATAAACATGGTATATTGTGAAGCGAGAGATAATTTTTTTGGGAAGATATACCTTATAAAAGTCGAGTAAAGTGACTTGATGAAATTTTTCTTTAAGTTGAATGTCATATTGTAACTGTGCATTCTATTTGAAAATTGGCTGGTAATGAGTTAATTTAGACTGAAAAAGGAGTCGCAAATATATCAAAAAGTAAATCATTTTTCCCGGAAATCTTGGAACCTATTCTCAAACTCCTGTATCAAATCAGAAAGCAAAGTTACATAATTTTTCGTTTTTCAGAAGACCGTGTTTCGCCAACGTGTTGAAATGCATAAAATTGTTTGCCTTAATTTGTAATTGCCATAATTTCAGTTTCATTTCAAATGCTGATATGGTTTGAAACATTGTATTTATAAGTTGGTCTTTACCTTGAATCCAGCGAATTTAACTCATTTAAATGAGTGGTCAAGTCTACTGAATGCCAAATCGGTGAGTCAGTGTTCATTGTCAAGTTCGAGTACAAATTTCGTTTTCGATTCCACTTGATTTCATTTCGCAAATCATAAAATCTTTTCAACATGTTTACTCGGCTTAACCATCTAACTTCCGAAAAGTAAATGATATCCCCATATTCCGCATTCATAATTTTAAGAAATTCCTGAAATTGACGATGATTGGCTCTTATAAATTTTACAGTGTCGATGTCAATCGACATCACGTTATTCATCTTTAAACATTTTGAACATAAATTTTCCTGAAGTACTATGCAGTGATATTTTATAAAACATAAATTTGGGAGGCAAATGCATCGTCTTCTACTAATTTTACAAGTCCTTCTCGTTTACCTCCCATTGCCGGAGCACCATCAGTTACTATTCCTTATTCGCGATGGCCAAAGAAAATCGTTTTAGTGTAGTTTACACCGCTTCATACAAATCTCGATTCATTCGTGCCTTTTAATGGCACTAAAGAAGCCATCAATACCTCTAATAAAAATTGCCAATTGATCTGTGTCAGTAGCATCAGTATTTTCGTCTATCGCAAAGCATAAAATTTAAAATTAGCTGCTCTAAACCTGCTTCTTTCTTCCATAATTTTTCTCTTTCTGTTTCGTTCAGTTTCTTTTTGTGGTCCTATGGAAGCCATGCTGAAATTAAAAAGACTGATAAATATTTTAAAAAGGCAAATAAATATCCCCGTGATATTATTTTAAATTTGCCTCATAAATTTGTTGTTTAAGTTGGTAATGCCAATAAACATTAAATTTGAAAGCATTTTGTCTGCTGTTTTTTTTCTAACCTAACCGCATTTTTTTAAAATTTTTAATACGGATACCTAAGTACAAAATTTTCATGAAAAATAAATTTCGATCATTTCTGGATCTAAAATTCAAAATTAATCCATTCCTTGAATGGTTAAAAGCAGTAAATAAATTGTTAAATAATTATGATGGTTAAATTTAACGGTTAATTTCGTAGTTGACAGTGTATTATCAATACGTGTATAAATCAAATAAAAATAGTTTCGTTGTATCAAATTCTAAAATTTATTAACAGATTTTAAGATTACTAAAAAATTTTTTAAATTTGATTTATAAAAATTTCAGAAGCACAAAAATGTCCTAAAAAGTGCACATATTTTAAAAATGTTGTACTCACGTACTGAATCTCATAAAAATGTACTGGATTCAGTACAATTGTACTGAAACGGTAGCACTGCCTGTTTGCCATATATTAGAAAAGCGAGTTATCGTGTGCTTTAGACTTAATATTCTTATGGTACAGCACTATAAGTACAGCACTATAAGTACAGCACTATAAGTACAGCACTAAGAGAATTCTTAGAGATTGTTTGAGAATAATTTTATGAATTATTATAAAAAGTTTTATTTTTAGTGTTATTAATGGTATTTGCAGCCGAAATTACTCATAATTTGTGGAAGTTTTCGATTTGTCGTTGAGCCGCATTCATAGCAGTCTTGGGACGCATGCGGCCTGCGGGCCATGAGTTGGACAAGCTGTATTAGACTGACTAAAAATGTCTTATCAACATGAATGTTTGATTGCACCTTAATACATTAATTGTCACGTCCGACAGACGTTTTTTTTTTAAAAGCCAAGTCAATTACAAATGTTCGACGCTAAGTACAAATTCACTTAGGCGTTTGAAAGCATGACTTGGTTGGAAAGAAAACTAAAAATTGCATGGTTTTTGAAGTAAAAATTGACTTGGTCATATAATGTTGTATTGTTACACAAAAAATACAATTAACTAATTTACATTTTGATAAAAAAAATTATATATAAGAACTTCAAATTTCACCACTGATTTCTTTACCATTGACATTGTATTTTTAAGTAACTCTATAAATCAGTAAATATATCGATGTTTTTGATATTCACGAATTTTCACCACTTAGTTTCTCAAGGATCAAATTCATTTGTAAAAGGCAGTAATAATATTTGTTGCTTTGCCTTTTTGTAAATCTTGAAGTTCTTGTAAAAATAAACCTGATATATTTTGCTACATCTGTGGTGAATACATCCTTATCACCAACAGAAATTTAATCACCAACTTTGTAATGCGTGTTTATCATTCATTTTGGTATGAAGCTGGGTGATAAAGATAAAGGTTTGGGCACCAAACATGATTGACTAATTAATAATTATAGGTGAGAATTTGTTGAGCTCAGTATAATTTTCTTTAAATAACGTGTATGGACAACTCATCACATTTTTAGAACAAATACAATGACTCATCCTATGACTCATCATTTTTAGAACGATGACTCATTCGATGACTCATCATTTTTAGAACGATGACTCATCAAAGTCATTATATTTTTAGTAACATTTGGAATCTATTTTTAGTAACATTTTCGATCCGATGTTTTAATTATCGATAATAATTTAATTTATCATTATTATTTGGAAAGATATTAACGCCCGCGTGGAAGATGTTATTTTCAAAATTATTATTATTATTTTCAAAGTTTTAATCAATATTATTATTATTATTATTATTATTATTATTATTATTATTATTATTATTATTATTATTATTATTATTATTATTATTAATATTATTATTATTATTTGCAGTTATTCATAAAACTTAATTTCTACATCAATTTCATGATTTTCAACATTTTCATCATTTGCATGAATATTTTAATAATTTTCAATATTTTTCAATATTTTTTTTTTACTATTATTATTATTTTAAATTATTATTATTACAGTTATTTTGAAAGTTTTTCATCTTGTTATTATTATTAATATTTTCAAAGTTATTTTCAAAGAATTATTATTATTATTTGCAAAGTTCAAAGTATTATTATTATTTGCAAAGTTTTAATTATTATTTTTTTTAGAAGTTTCATTATTATTATTGTTGGGACATTAATTAATTATTCAACACAATAATTTTAAAACAATATTTAAAAACAATTTAATTTGTTTAAATATTGTGTTTGTTATAAAAATAAAATTATTGAACACCAAAACACGTGTAACTATGAGTCTTACAAATGGTGTCAGAAACTCCGAAGTTGACCATGTCTCGGTCAAAATTCCGGCCATTTTTCAAAATCAGAGTCTATGGTTCAAGCAAGTAGAGGCCAGCTTCAAGATATCCAGGATTACAGAAGAGACCACAAAGTATTTTTATTTAATTTCAAATCTTCCAACAACGTTGCTAACAAAATACGAACACTTACTGGACTCAGAAACCGAACTTCCATACACTACTCTGAAGCAAGCAATCCTAGCTGATTTTGAACTATCAAGGACAATATCACTAACTGACCTGATGAGAGACGACTGCCTGGGAGATCGATCTCCATCAGAAGCGCTTCAGCACATTACAGGACAAATACAAAGAATAGGCACATCCATGGACCCATTCAACAGTCCTATATCTCGGGAATTATTCATGCGACTACTACCAAGATCTGTTCAAGACATCCTATTATCGATGCCATCGACGGACCTTCGAAAATTAGTGATCACAGCAGACAGAATAATGATATCAAAGCGTCAATCAGTGAAAGCAATTGAACACGAAGATTGCAACAATCAAGAAGTAGGAGACAAGACGAGAACAATCATGGAACTGCAGGAAGAGATAAATGCAATACGACAACAATTAAACAATAAAAACACCGGTAAGTTATGTTTTTATCATACTAAATTTGGGCATAGGGCGATGAAATGTCAACCGCCATGTGAATGGAATGCAAAGCAGAACGACAACTATCAATTGGGGAAGTATAACAGAGAGAAATATCAAAAATTCGAACCGTCAAACATATCCTCAAGGAACAACAACAACAATTTCAACAAAAACGGTAACTTCAACAGCAACAATTTCAACAACCATAGAGAGAACCAGGGAAACGAGAGAAGGTTTCACTGAACCCGAACAGTGAAACCTACAAAATCATATCCTCCTTCTCGGGACAAAACAACTCACAAATATTCGAAATACCAGCAACCATAAATGGAGAACAAATTGGCTTTCTCATAGATACAGGCGCTGATCTCAGCATCCTTCCCGCAAACCGTTTCAAGCCTGATAGAAATGGAGAACATCGATCTTTAGTATCCGCCAACAATTCATCAATCACATACCACGGGCAGAAAACGATTGAATTTACTATTGAAGGATTCAGAACTAAATTTATATGGTCTTTTGCTATAGCCGGCATATCTCGTCCAATTTTAGGTGCAGACTTCCTGGCCCATCACAAAATAGATGTTAGTTGTCATTCCAGATCAATATGTTGCCCTAGCAGTAACGAAAGAACAGAAGCGCGGAAAAGCCAATGTGCCAAGATCTGTGCTACAATCAACAAAGAAACCACATTAACCACGAAACTACAAATTATCACCAATGGTTCCCCTGTAGCTCAAAGACAAAGACCACTTTTTGGAGAAAAGTTAGTTGCAACAAAGAAAGAGTTTGACAGACTCTTAAATGAAGGTGTGATTCGGCCAAGCAAGAGTGACTGGGCATCTCCATTAGTAGTGGTTAAGAAGCCGGATGGGTCATGGCGGCCTTGAGGAGACTACAGAATGTTAAACGAAATAACCCAGCCTGACAGATATCCACTTCCAAGAATTCAGGATTTACTGAACAAGATAAACAACCCTCATGTATTCACTAAATTAGATTTGGAAAAGGCATATCATCAAATTCCAATTTGTGACGGAGACATTTCAAAGACAGCAGTCATAACACCCTTTGGATTGTTCGAATATACGAAGATGCCTTTTGGACTTCGAAACGCATCTCAAACGTTTCAGAGACACATGGACAATGTACTCCGAGAACATCAGGAGCATTCCTTATCCTATATTGATGATGTTCTGATATTCTCCAAGACTGAAGCAGAACATAAAGAACACGTGGCAAGGGTGATGGCCAGTCTTCAAGCCGCTGGTCTCACAATCAACCAGAGCAAATGCGAATTCCAAACCGAAAAGGTAAACTTTTTGGGTTTTGAATTAACAAAACAAGGAATAAAACCCTCTGAAGAACGCACGTTGGCAATCAGCAATTTAAAGAAACCAACTAACAGTCAAGATTTACGACGTTTCATTGGTGGCATCGGCTATTATCACTGGCTAATTCCAAGGCTGTCAGATATACTGAGTCCACTGCATGACTTGTTACAAGAGTCGGTCAATAAAAAGGAAGATCTCTTATGGCAAGACTGCCATACACACGCTTTCATGAGTGCCAAAAATTCGGTACGTGAAATCAGCAACGTTTCATATCCTAACCCGTCCAAGCCATTCCTATTATGCACTGACGCATCTTCTAAAGCAATTGGAGCAAGTCTAAGTCAAATCAACGAAGAAAATGAATCATTTCCAATTGCTTTCTTTTCGAGGAAATTAAATCAAACCGAACAGAAGTATTCTACCTTTGACAGGGAGTTGCTGGCAATATTCTTATCTATAAAACATTTTAAGCATTTCTTAGACGGTTCTCATTTCACAGTCATGACGGACCACAAACCTTTACTACGAGCTAGACATATGAAAGATCCATCGCCAAGGCAATGGCGAATAATCGAATACCTTGATCAATTTGATTTTACCATCGAATTCATCAAAGGGGAAGACAATGTAGTCGCCGATCTCTTGTCCAGACCATGCAGTAATCAAAACCTACAAGTATCAACGGTGGAAATTAATTTCGTCGAATTCACGAAAGAAAGGTTAAAAGAAGAACAAAGGAAAGATCAGACCTTATCTACACTGAAAAATGCAAGTCTCCAGTTATGTAGTACTACGGATGACATTCTCATTGACAATTCTACGGGGGAAACCAGAGTAGTACTGCCAAAAATATTCCGACATCAAGAATTTCTAAGAATTCATAACATATCGCATCCAGCATCCAAACCAACGATAGAACTGATCAAGGCGAGATATGTGTGGCCTCAGATGAAAAGTGACATCAGAGAGTGGTGTAGACAATGTCAAAAATGTCAAAGTGCAAAAATAACAAGACACACACATGCTCCTTTAGGTACTATAGAAACCAAAGGAAGGTTCATTACAGTCCATCTAGATATAGTGGGTCCTCTTCCGAGCGTCGATAACAAGAGATACATCATGACAATGATAGACCGAGGAACGTCATGGGTTGAAGCAATTCCTATATATGATATCACAGCAGATATGATCATAAGAACATTTGAAAGAGAGTGGATCAGTCGCTATGGTGTTCCAGAAATTGTCATAACAGATCAAGGAACACAATTTGAATCAGAAAAATTCTCCAATTTCTGCAAGGTAATGGGAATCGAAAGGAGGCGAACAACAGCCTATCACCCTCAATCCAATGGGAAGATAGAAAGATGGCACAGAGCCATGAAAAATTCAATAAGAGCCGCATCAGAAGACTCCTCCAAGATGTGGGCTCATGATCTCCCCAAAATTCTACTCAGTCTAAGAAATTGCACGAAGTCTAATGGGTCTCCATCAGCAGCGCAACTCACATTCGGTTGTCGAGCCAGATTACCCGGAGATTTTGTCATCAGTGAACCAACATTAACCGATATCGAAGAGAAGTTGACATCGATTCAAGAAGAAATCGACTCACAACTAAGTAACAAACAAACAAGCCAACCAAAAGAACATAGTTTTGTAAGCAAACTATTAATTCACTGCAAAAGAGTGTGGCTTCGATCTGAATTTAGGAAATCGTTAGAAGATCCGTACACGGGACCATTCGACGTCATAGGAAGATCCGATGACAATAAAACGGTAAAAATCAAAGTCGGAGACCAAGTAAAAAATGTTAGCATTGACCGTCTCAAGCCATGGATTGGAACGGACGAATTGGCTCCGCAATCTTAAGGGGGAGCTGTGTTGGGACATTAATTAATTATTCAACACAATAATTTTAAAACAATATTTAAAAACAATTTAATTTGTTTAAATATTGTGTTTGTTATAAAAATAAAATTATTGAACACCAAAACACGTGTAACTATGAGTCTTACAATTATTTACTTACATATTCATAAAACTTAATTTCTACGTCAATTTCATGATTTTCAACATTTTCATCATTTGCATTTTTTAATAATTATCAATATTTTCATAATTTTCTACATTTTCAATATTTTCATGATTATTTCAGGAACTTTTTCATCAAATATTGTTCAAAGTATTATTTTCAAAGAATTATTTTCAAAGTTTTAATCAATATTATTATTATTAATAGTATTATTATGATTATTATTATATATACTCCTAGTCTATCCGACAAGATATTCTGTCCCCCTAAGGGTAATGGTCACAATTGGTACTGCTCACAATCAACATGTCGCAAATTATTTTCAAATACAATTTCAAAGTATTATTATTATTATTATTATTATTATTATTATTATTATTATTATTATTATTATTGCAAATATTAGTCAAAAACATAAAATATTTTTACTCACACACAACCCATTAACAATTATTATTATCAATATTAGTGAAAACCTAAAATATTTTCTACACACATATACAACCCACTAAACTTTATTATTATTATTATTATTATTATTATTATTATTATTATTATTATTATTATTATTATTATTATTATTATTATTATTATTATTATTATTATTATTATTATTATTATTATTATAATTAGTCAAAAACCTAAAATAATTTTTACACACTAAGTTATGGGGTAGAGAATTATTATATGTTTGCAGTATTCTGTGTTTGCCTTTACAGGAAATTGTCAATAAGGAGCGATAAATTTATACATACATTCTATATACACATAACTTGTTTAACATGGGTGTATATACTCCTAGTCTATCCGACAAGATATTCTGTCCCCCTATGGGTAATGGTCACAAGGGTACTACTCACACTCAATATGTCGCAAGGTTTTCGATCTTAAAGCATATTATGGTTCATTAAGGTTAGTAAATAAAACTTATCACACACATACTATTTTTAATAATATTTAAACGATAAAAATAAAGACAAGAGAGGACAAGGCAAAGTTTATGCATTTAGTATTGCCAGGCCTAATGAGCAGTGACCAAATATCTGTGCCTGAAAGACACGGTGGATATTTGTTCGCGTCCACAAGGGTCGTCTGTGCCTCCCCAAGTGGGGTCAGAAGAACCTGGGCATTATAGCTTTCTGTACGGAACATTACGCCTAGCATGGGTAGTCAACTACCAGCACATTCGAAACGTATAATTTCAAAATACATGCGTCATTGGCACTATAACCAAATTAATTAATGTTTTCACTAACAACAATATATATTTACAGAGGCCTCCCACTAGTTGGATTACAACCGCCCACCACGACGATCAGCTTGTAAATATATATTAATTAAGGGATAAAGAGGACCCACCCAACCCTATTATATTTAATTTACAAAAGGTTTCTCGCTCTTCTGCTGGTAATCTATCTCAAAATTATCATCTCCATCGGGCCATTTGAAATACATCTTGCAAATTGGACGTATTTCTTAGTTTCTGATGCGGCGTCAACTATCATTGCTAAAATTTATATTGATTTAAAAGCAATTAATATACATTATTTAACATTTTATCGTCACAGGCTTGATAAATTAGGCAACTGTTATTTGTGGTATACTTTATCAATATAATTTCTTATCAATTCCCACCATAAAACACAGATACCTAAATATTTTTTGAATTTCATTATTAATTAATCATAGAATAATGATGATTCTTTCCACCTGAGAATAATATTGTTTATTTTATCTCTGTGTTATTAAAATTATCTTTCGATTTTACGCTGCTTACCATTTTAGAATAAGATTTTTTTCAAAATTTGTGTTAATTTGACTGATTCAATTTGGAGTTATTGTTAATTCGTTTTATTATATATACTCTGAGTTTATCCGACAACATATTTTCTCCCTCTATGGGTACTGTTCACAATTGGTACTGCTCGTAAAGGTACTGGTTGTAGAGGTACTGGTTTGTTTTATTTTGGTAAATTTTTGGTTATTATTTGGCATTAAATTCATTGGTAATATTTTAGAGTTAGCGGGATTTTACTAACATTTTTTGTGAATTTCATGTTAATTGAAAGAATATTTAAAAATTTAAGGTTTAGTGTTAATTCTAAGATAAATTTAATTAATTTCTTGATAATTTGCTATATTTTATTGACTTGTTTTTAAATTTTAAATAAAAATTAATTTTTTAATGAGGTTAATAATCAAGTGATAGGATAAATTTTGAAGATGATGACTTTGTAATGATATTGAATTTGACTAATTAATTTTTTCATATATTTTCTAAGAATATTTACACATTGATGAACTTTAAAATATTGAAAATCTAAAGTTGAAACCAGCTAATTTTATCATGATGATGATATATTTGAAATCTACTTGAAAATTAATGTAAAATATACTGAAATTTGTGATTTAGTTTGAAAGATATATCATTTTATAATGGCTATAATTAGCCGAATCGATGATCAATCAATATATTTCATCTCTAGTTAGGTATTTGATGGTGAATGTGGTGAAATATTTGTAGGAAATATTCATTTTAGCGAATTTTGATCTTTTAGTGAGCTCTTTGAATTTAGCTACTAAATTATTTCAATGGAAGAATGTTTGTAACAATTAAATAAAATTCATATTTTGAAGAATTTTCTATGGATTTTAAGATATATTAAAGGGCTCAAGTGTGTGAAATTATATTCGGTTGGATTTAGTGAAGGTTAAGATGGTAATATATACGATTTAAGGTGTTAAAAGGGGTAGAAATATTTGGTGAGGGATCGGTTAATGTTTTGAATATTTATATATTCTTATTGGTAAAATATCAAATTTTCAAGGAAATAGTCAGCTATGAATAGTTCCTGTGAAATTATATCGTTTTAGAGGTTGTGATGAATGTTATTGCACAGTAATTTATGTTTCAGAACCAGTTTTTATTAATTATCCACGGTTTCATTAATGGTTAATGATCAATTTACTTGGTTTTGACAATGAGATATTTGAAATCTTTAGAATTAATTGAAATCAATAGTTATTGCTTTAAATTATTTTTATTTAAGAAGTTATTTTATTCATTTTGGGGATATCGTTGACAAAGCTTGAGAAATATAACCTTAAAAGAATTGGAAAACAACTAAAGAAAAGTGATCTTTGAAGGAAATTTATGATTTTAATTAGATTTCTAGAAATTAAATACTTTGAATATCAGTTAATCTATTGAAGGAATATTGTTATCGGATGGATAAATCTTTCAATGATATTTTCCTAAATTACCTTATTATATTATTATTTTAATGGCTAAATTAACCAATATTCATAAATTGATCGCACAAAATATCCATGTTTTGGTTACTCAAACATCTTAAATTTCTCGCAAAGATATACTACGCCCAATGATCATCTCATTAAATTAGCAAATAATTGTTACTTTATAATATATATTTCTAACTAATAAGCCCCTTAATTGGTTAAATGATAACCATATTTCTATTATGACTCCTTTAATTATTTTTGCCTCAAACAAATTTACTCCAAATGATAAAGAATTTAAAATTATCAATGAATAATGACCATGTTTTTCTCATATTATTAACTATTGTAACGAACATTAGATGAATAAATTACCTTTTGCTTTAAATGACTACAAAGTTAACCAATAAATTAGTCACTCGAAATAAGTGTAAAGTTACATTTAAAATATTCACGAATTTCTGATCATCTCACTAAATTACTTAAGAATTTATAACTGATTAATATACCCTTGCGACATGTTGAATGTGAGTAGTACCTTTGTGAGCAATACCCATAGGGGGACAGAATATTTTGTCGGATAAACTCGGAGTATATGGTCTTTATTGATATATCAAAATACTGTTATTTATAAATTAACTAAAAAATACTCAAAAATACTATATTATTTTACTGAATGATACCTTAAATGTTTTTAATATATCTATTTCTAAATAAATCGACAGCTCAGACCAACAACATGTATGGATGACCACCCATTGTTAATTTATTTCCAGTGTCACGTCCCTCAAAAATACCGTGAGTGTTTTAACAAAGCTGAGCTAAAAGAAACTTTCCAGATAACAACTCACCTGAATGTTTTGAACAAAAATGAGCGAAATTGAGAACAAACGATTAGATGGCGATTAAATTCTGGCCACAACCCTAACAACATGGAAATTAAGATTTTAATTATTGAATTCGTTGTTTTCTGCCTGAATATACTAACAGAATATTTTTTAATTCAAAGAATCTTCATTATAAATTTTTGAATTTAAAAAATTAAATGAAGGATATATTAAATTTACATAAAATTATAATATTATATAAAATTATACTGTATTTATTAATAAATTTAGAATATATAAAATTATAATATTAAAATATTATATAAAATTATACTATATAATAATGTTTAAATATGCTTAAATAACTAAATTGTTTAAATATTTTTAAATAACTAAATTTAAATTATTTAAATAAACTTTTCATATAACTTTATTTCTTTCGTTTTAGTATCCATAAAGTAAGTATATAAAGAATTTACTACAATATTTTAATTATTTTACTTAGTAATGAAGAAAATGAATTATATGATTATGAAGAAGATGAACCAGAAAAAATGCTGAAACACTAAAGGACTTATGTTTTGGATTTAGAGATTTATTATTAAAACATGAATTATTGGATTATGAGGAATATGAACCAGACAAAATGGTGAAACACTAAATGACTTATGTTCTAGATTTAGAGATTTCTTAAATGAATAAGATGATTGTGGGTGTCCTTCAACATGAATGTTTACTTATCAGACTTAAATTAAGTAAACTTTCTTTCTACGAATGTCAAGAAAAATGGGAAAACCGATGTTTTAGCAATTAAGTAAAGTACTCATCATACCTGAAGAATATGAAAGATTTCGAATGTAAGACATGAATTAATTCTTTAAAATATACATATTATATTTAGGTATCTGTGTTTTATGGTGGGAATTGATAAGAAATTATATTGATAAAGTATACCACAAATAACAGTTGCCTAATTTATCAAGCCTGTGACGATAAAATGTTAAATAATGTATATTAATTGCTTTTAAATCAATATAAATTTTAGCAATGATAGTTGACGCCGCATCAGAAACTAAGAAATACGTCCAATTTGCAAGATGTATTTCAAATGGCCCGATGGAGATGATAATTTTGAGATAGATTACCAGCAGAAGAGCGAGAAACCTTTTGTAAATTAAATATAATAGGGTTGGGTGGGTCCTCTTTATCCCTTAATTAATATATATTTACAAGCTGATCGTCGTGGTGGGCGGTTGTAATCCAACTAGTGGGAGGCCTCTGTAAATATATATTGTTGTTAGTGAAAACATTAATTAATTTGGTTATAGTGCCAATGACGCATGTATTTTGAAATTATACGTTTCGAATGTGCTGGTAGTTGACTACCCATGCTAGGCGTAATGTTCCGTACAGAAAGCTATAATGCCCAGGTTCTTCTGACCCCACTTGGGGAGGCACAGACGACCCTTGTGGACGCGAACAAATATCCACCGTGTCTTTCAGGCACAGATATTTGGTCACTGCTCATTAGGCCTGGCAATACTAAATGCATAAACTTTGCCTTGTCCTCTCTTGTCTTGATTTTTATCGTTTAAATATTATTAAAAATAGTATGTGTGTGATAAGTTTTATTTACTAACCTTAATGAACCATAATATGCTTTAAGATCGAAAACCCTTGCGACATATTGAGTGTGAGTAGTACCCTTGTGACCATTACCCATAGGGGGACAGAATATCTTGTCGGATAGACTAGGAGTATATACACCCATGTTAAACAAGTTATGTGTATATAGAATGTATGAAAAAATTATCGCTCCTTATTGACAATTTCCTGTAAAGGCAAACACAGAATACTGCAAACATATAATAATTCTCTACCCCATAACTTAGTGTGTAAAAATTATTTTAGGTTTTTGACTAATTATAATAATAATAATAATAATAATAATAATAATAATAATAATAATAATAATAATAATAATAATAATAATAATAAAGTTTAGTGGGTTGTATATGTGTGTAGAAAATATTTTAGGTTTTCACTAATATTGATAATAATAATTGTTAATGGGTTGTGTGTGAGTAAAAATATTTTATGTTTTTGACTAATATTTGCAATAATAATAATAATAATAATAATAATAATAATAATAATAATAATAATAATAATAATAATAATAATAATAATAATAATAATAATAATAATAATAATAATAATAATAATAATAATAATAATAATAATAATAATAAAGTTTAATGGGTCGTGTAAAAATTATTTTAGATTTTTCACTAATATTTGCGTTAATAATAATAAAGTTTAATGGGTTGTGTATCTATGTGTAAAAAATATTTTAGGTTTTTCAATAATAATAATAATAATAATAATAATAATAATAATAATAATAATAATAATAATAATAATTATAATAATAATACTTTGAAATTGTATTTGAAAATAATTTGCGACATGTTGATTGTGAGCAGTACCAATTGTGACCATTACCCTTAGGGGGACAGAATATCTTGTCGGATAGACTAGGAGTATATATAATAATAATCATAATAATACTATTAATAATAATAATATTGATTAAAACTTTGAAAATAATTCTTTGAAAATAATACTTTGAACAATATTTGATGAAAAAGTTCCTGAAATAATCATGAAAATATTGAAAATGTAGAAAATTATGAAAATATTGATAATTATTAAAAAATGCAAATGATGAAAATGTTGAAAATCATGAAATTGACGTAGAAATTAAGTTTTATGAATATGTAAGTAAATAATAATAATAATTCTTTGAAAATAACTTTGAAAATATTAATAATAATAATAAAATGAAAAACTTTCAAAATAACTGTAATAATAATAATTTAAAATAATAATAATAGTAAAAAAAAATATTGAAAAATATTGAAAATTATTAAAATATTCATGCAAATGATGAAAATGTTGAAAATCATGAAAATGATGTAGAAATTAAGTTTTATGAATAATTGCAAATAATAATAATAATAATATTAATAATAATAATAATAATAATAATAATAATAATAATAATAATATTGATTAAAACTTTGAAAATAATAATAATAATTTTGAAAATAACATCTTCCACGCGGGCGTTAATATCTTTCCAAATAATAATGATAAATTAAATTATTATCGATAATTAAAACATCGGATCGAAAATGTTACTAAAAATAGATTCCAAATGTTACTAAAAATATAATGACTTTGATGAGTCATCGTTCTAAAAATGATGAGTCATCGAATGAGTCATCGTTCTAAAAATGATGAGTCATAGGATGAGTCATTGTATTTGTTCTAAAAATGTGATGAGTCATCGTATGATAGGAATCTATAACTCATCTTAAAGGTCTTGCACTGAGCTTTAAGATGAGCTATCCATCAATATAATCGGTTGACGGGAACATTAATGTTTGGGATGAAAAAAAGTGTGAGCCCTCTGGATCACTTAATAATATTTTGAAAAATAATAATATTTTTTTAAAATAATAATATGACCTTGAAAATAATAAATGACCTTGAAAATAATAAATGACCTTGAAAATAGTAAATGACCTTGAAAAATAAATGACCTTGAAAATAATAAATGACCTTGAAAAAATAAATGACCTTGAAAAAATAAATGACCTTGAAAAAAATGACCTTGAAAAATAATAAATGACCTTGAAAAAAAAATAAATGACCTTGAAAAATAATATTTTGAAAAAATAATAATAAAATAGTCAAATGACCTTGAAAATGGTCTCGGGAAAACGTTAATAATTTTGCCAATAATAATGATAATAATAATATTTATATATCAATATATAGATCTTGCACCGGGCTTTAAAATGAGCTATCGATCGATGAAATAAAATGATGGGAACGATAACTTTTGGGCAAACGAAAACCATGTGCCCGCTATATCACTAATAATATTTTTTGAAAAATAATAATAATATTTTAAAAAATAATAATATGACCTTGATGATTCATCCTAATGAGTCATATGACCTTGGGAATGACCTAGGATGAGTCACGCGACCTTGAAATGACCTTGAAACGACCTGGTGAGTCACGCGACCTTGAAATGACCTTGAAACGACCTGGATGAGTCATGGTCTTTGTTTAAATGACCTTGATGAGTCATATGTCTTGAAGAATTTTTTTGAAGAATTTCTTCCTCTTTATTCGACGAATGAGTATAAACAGGATCGTTTATTGAATCAATTCAAACTAAAATCTACGTTTTCATTAATATCTTTACAGTTCATCCTCACCTAGAACCTTTCTCTTTGCCATAATATGTAAATATTGAAAACGATCAATGGTTGTTGTGAATATTATCTGCATATTGTTTGGTTTAGATAACTAGGGCCCCAAGAAGAACATTTTCAAAAGTTATAACTAACGAAGCTTCTGTTAAATGTTGTAGCAACTTCATCAAAATTTCTGAGTGTCCCGAAAAGTGTTACAGTACGCTATGTACTTTTCCTTCACCTTCTTTGTATTCGTTATGAACGTTTCTAAGGTTCATTTGATTAGGTTTTTGAATTTAATTATCCTAGGAACATCCTAAAAAACTTATGATATTATATTATTCATTTCATAGAAGATGAGTTAAACAGTGTTGCCATATAAACTTGAGGTATTCCTCATTGAGCAAATCATGTGCATTCCTACCATCTTTGTTACTAACAGTTTTAAATTAAAGTGGAAGGATTAATTTATTATTTTGGCGAGCAAGGCCGGCCGGAGGCCTGTGCAAACGATGCGACTGCATAAGGTTGCGGCTTTCAGGTTTCTAAATGAAATGTTATTAATAAATTATTTTTATCTTTTGTTTTGGAAAAAATTACCATAAATAACTTTATAATAATTTAAAACATATATTTATAATAATAAAAGTTTACAGCAAAACTAAAATAACTATTGTACAGGGCCACACTTCTGTTTAGAAAAAGTAATTGTCATTCATTCCATTGTTTTGATTCCAAGGTTTTTTCTTTATATCAATGTATTAGATTTTTTCACGAGTCACTGATTTCGGTTTCATATAAATACCTCGCTTTTCAGCAACATTAGTCACGACTTTCTAAAGATCATCATACGCCACAGTCCTATGAAATAAGAGGATTTGTTTAAATGCATGAATTGTCAAAGATTTTGTAATGTATTGTTGAATACCATCTCTCAATATCAGAGAATATATCAAAACTCATATAAGATTTTGATAAGACTCCCAAACGGTTCACTACACAAACAACATGATGGTTTGTGTGATGGATATTTCAAAGATTACCATAAGGCATATTGGGAAACGTTGCGAGATGAATATTTCAGTGCTGACCTGAGAAATTGAAAGTAGAAAAACTTTTGAGAATGTTATGAAATCAAAAATCACTTCAAGAGTTTTTTTGTTTTGAATAAACAAACAGAATTTGTTTTTGTGATTAAAATTGTCGAGAAAATTTGATTTATTTGTTTTAACATCATAATATTCGTGCATATATCAAGATTTTTAATATTTCGTCGACAACACTTTTTATTATTTATACGATTAAAACAAATCAAAATCTTTGCAAACGGATATCCGAATAAATATTATGAGAACATGAGAACATTTAAGTCATTTGTTTTTTTTCTGAATATTTTAATAAATTTAGCTTCCATTTGCTAAAAAACCTATTTCTATAATTGATTATTTATGTGACGCCATTGTCTATAAAATTTTATTTCAATGAATTGTTTATTGATTTTATTATTTTAGACCAAAACGGATAAAAATTTCATTACTTTTTTAAATGTCTTTTATTGATACGAAAACTGATATTTTATTTTAAGCATATTTTATTTCATTTTATTAACAATATCATTTTGTTTGTACAACAATCATAAAAAGAGAGAACTCGTCATTCAAAATTGAAACCGAATTTATTGAATAAAAATAATCTAATTTATTCGATGATATTTCATTTATTTTCATTTTGACAAAAATCAAAAATTTTAATTTTAAGCAATGCAAATTTCCGGCTTTGTTTTTATAAAGTATAATACAAAGTTGCACTCGATAAAGACAATGCCGACAATTCACGTTTCAGAAAGTCTACAAATAAAAACAGATCAAAAGTGACCAAAAAAATGAAGATTTTATTATTTCATTTTGCACAAAAATAGTAGAAAATGTTTTTTTTCAAAATTTACGCGTTCAAAATGAAGATTTTGTTCTCCATAAAATCTACATCTTATAAATATAGTTCGATATATAATTATAAATGTAACTATAGTGCCTCAAACATGCACATTTAATTTTATTAAGTTTTTTTAATTAATTAAATTAAAATTTTCAAATGCATTATCGATATTTGTTGATGATACCTAAATAATGAATAATATTATAAATAAATAAAACAATCTGGCGGAAAACCGATGGAGGGATTAGGATAGCACTCTGGAACTCGGAAAAGAGAACGGAAGAGAAAAAATTGAGAAATGAGAAAGGAGGAGCACATGAAAAATTAATAAGTTCAAGAATTAAGAGCAAGAGTGAATATGACAATCCTCGCTACAGTTGCTTGTTGAACACGACTCGGCTTTACCTCTATATCAGATCAATAATCGAATCAACATCAATCTTCCTGTTCTCAATATATTCATGAATTATTAGTATTCCAACTAGGGATTGTAAATTTACCGGTAAATCCGTAAATGAAAATAAAATTACCGGTTTACCGGTAAATTACCGGGAAATTATTTTTTACTAAAGGATAAAATAAAGTTGACGAAAAAACAAGTTTAAATTTCCATTTCAAGACTTTTATTTCAAAAATATAAAATATGAAAAATGTACATTAATGTATTATTATAAATCTAAACAAACTATAATAATATTATTGGGTTTTATTAATTTAAGTCGGTGACCTCTGACTCCACGTGTCCTTTTAATCGTAAATAACAAAACAATAAACTACCCAATGTATATTCGAATCACAAATCTCTTACAATCCAACGATACAATCAACGACATAGTTTTACCAGTTTAATCGGTTCTCCGCTAGGCGCTTTATCAATATTCACCTTTTAATCGAATTTTTCCTATTTGATCTGGTCCGCTTCCAATTCAATTTTCTTCTCACGTCTCAATTATTTCCTAACTCTATCCGTTCGTTTCCCTATCTTTCTGATTACCCTAAGCTCAGTTTCTTCTTGTCCCTAGCTGAGGCAAAATGCCGGTTTGCTCTGATTTTCCCATTCCTTATATACTCTTCGAAATCGGGATGACAAATGGTTATTGCTGAGGCTATCTCTCCCTTGATATTCGACTGTACATATCTGCTTCGGCTATCATCCAGAATGGTCCAACTAACAAAGATAATTAATGGCCCGTCTGGGCCTTTCTGCACGCACTATCTTTTTTTTGGTCTCCCATTAATCATTGTGAAACGATAATGCGCCCATATCTTCCTTCTGTTTACTTTTCTCTTTGTTTACCCAACTCGGGATTTCTTTCTACTGGCTAATTAATTAATTAATTAATTTCATTTTCTGGTTTCCTCTTTTACGCATCTTTAATTACAAATATAATTCAATTTTAATTTAATTATTTTATAACCCCAAAAATATTTTAGAAACAAATAAAAATAAAGTAAAAAAAATAATGACACAGAAATAGCTTTATTAACTAATAATTTTCTATTTATTAACATTTTTTAAAAAATAGTTTCTCAAAAAACATAAATTATTTAAAGTCCTATCCCTAATTTTGTTTTTATTTTTGTACAAAATTCTTAGTTAAAGAAGAATTTTATAGTTGATATATACTATTGAAAGAATAAAATAGAACATATAGTAAATCGAGCTTAGAAAACAAATCCCATTGCACACACGCACACATACACCTATACACACATATATTGAAAGTGTAATATTTTTATTATTTCATCAGGTAATGTTATCTTTGTAATTGTTGTATTAAATAAAATTTACTAACCAGTGTCGAATTATTTATTTATATGAGATACCATGTTGAGATTCTGGGAACCTCAACACATACAAAGTTAATTTTTTATCTATAGTCATAATCAAAATAAATATAATATAACAAGCAAAGTTGCTAATAAATCCATTTGAAGTTAAAATTGCAAAAATCACTAAACTAAAATGATCAGTTCTAAAATATAAAATACTTAATAATATAAATTGTTTGGCGAAAGAAAACCTTGTAATTTCCTGATATTAATTATTCTTCAAATAAACATGAGATAAATCTGGGATTGTGACTCTATTTACGATATCCTACAACTCGATAATTGAATAAATCTTAAAGATGTTGAAAATATTTTTTTTCCAATTTTAATGAAAAACATTCAAACATTTTCACAATTAACTGTTGAACTTCAGGCTTCCTTAGTAAAACTTTGTCAACTAAAACAACAAGTTAACAAATTTTTACAAAATATTTGTAGGTTTATTCGAATATGATGCTCAAGATAAAATAACAATCAAAAATATCCCAAGAGCATTGAATTTAATATTTAACTGCATCAAAGGATACTCGTTCAACTATACAAACAAAGAAATTACATCAATTTATATTTTTTCATACTACTCGTAAACTTATATTAGAAAAATATATAAATTCTATAAATTAGATTATTTTATATGGATCGATCTAAATGGACTTGATCTTCGATACTAACACATATTTATCTGACTCCAAAGATAAAACTTTCAAGCGTGTAGGTGAAAATATCTAATAAATATTAATATGGTTTAAATGAACAAGTGAAGAGTTTGTGAACTTTAAACTTTATAAAAAATTTACAATGATCGCAACCAAAAATAAGAAATCGATTATTCAAACTGTCCTCAGGAAACATTAGTTGTTACATACTGGGTCTATGTGGTTGTCTCAGCACTGATCTTCGATGAAAGAATACAAGGATTGGTGGGACTTTCCAAAATTTGCGCTAACGTTTAGAACCAGTTTGTTCTAACGTTTCTAAGATTATCCCTCTGTTGACGGGTGAAAATAATGTAATAACATTTTATTCAATCAAAATATAAATTAACTTTATTGTAAATACCCTTTGTTAATCAGTGAAGCTAGTTTCTGCTCACCATTATTGCCGCTCTGCTACTTTTGTCTATCCTTTATATATTAGTTTATGAACACCACGCCTTTATGATCCATGGCATAAATTTAATCTCACTGGTCCAATGATTTAAAACAAAATAACTTAATCAAACAAATTGATTTTCAGAACTCTAGATTTTAAAGGCCCAAATTGATAAAGCTTAAAATACTAATAATTATCCCTCTACTAAATTTTCCACAAGTAATTATATTAAATTTAGCCCCGCAACTATTATTTTTAACAACAATTAATTACTATTTTTACCTACTTATATATTAAAAATTACCATAAATAAATTTTTTCTAATTACAGTAATCAACAAATACTAATTTTATATTTTAATTTATTAAAAAGAGAGTTTGAAGACTATAAATCAGTAATATATCGATGTTTGTTGATACTCACGAATTTTCGGCACTGCCTTTTTCAAGTGAATTTATATTTTAACTATTTAAGGTAATAGGTTATTCCAATAATTAAGCTTCTCTTCCAAAAAATTTCATTTTTAGTAATGAAAATGTTCTATTTATAAACTTCTGCAAACTTAGTCTACCATGGCTGTATTTTATGAAATTATGAGCATCCATACCGCAACATGTCTTCACCATAACAAGATGTTCCTCCCGAAAATTAAAGGGAAAACAAAAGATTGCAGCAATAAAACACAGCTAGTTTAAAATAAAATATCAAAATCAAATATACAAGTGTCATTTCAATCATAAAGTCTTTAGAACACACATGGATAGGTGCTACTAGATAAGTAACTTAGCGGAAATGTTAGTACTTTTTCCTTCTTATTATTTCGCATTCATCCTTGATATGACGATCCATATATTTGGGATGATAGCTAACAACGAAAGTTTCATGGGTCCAGACCTTTGTATATATAATTGATGACACCATATAAATGCTCTATTTCGCATCTTATACGTCTTTGTCCGGAAAATGTGAAGCAGTCATCTAGTGGACCACTTGCTCATTATATTCCAACACGTGATGTTTCCAAACGGTTGTAGAGCGTTTCCACCAACTTAGATCCTATTTGTCCATTTCCTGTTTGATTTTCCTCGATCTACCGCAACATAGCCAGTCTCAATGTGATCATAGTCTCGGCCTAGCTGGTGCAGGAGATAAAGCTTTTTGAGAGTGTTTGTGATTTTGTCCAAATCTTTTTTTAAATTGAAATCCTCCGGAATGGGAATGCCTAACGTCAATTCATCATCGTTTTCACTATTACAGGTAACATAATTCTTTTCATCCTTCCTTAGAGATGTCTGGAGACGAGGATAAAAGGTCTTCTTCAACTGCCTAATGATACTTTCATTGAATTTCTGCTCGTAGACAGTGAGCTCCCAATAGCTTTCCTTTTTGATGTGTCAACATTTTGATTAGTCTTCGTTTTTTTATATGTTTTCTTTTCCTTGTAAACAGGAAGGATATCGTCAATCGATTTTTCCCGTAGTTTGAGATATATTTAGCGAATGAGATTGACGTCATCTTGCGCCTTAAAATCTGATCATCCAGTTAGAAGGCTAATCGGTAATGGTATTACACGTATCTTCCAGGTATTTGGGTGCTCCAAGAATCCGAACTCTCAAAACCAACTGAATGAGAAACTTTACCGAGCTTAAGAAATCCTTTCTGAGAGACCAACTATAATTTTTCTATCGCAAATCTTTCTCATGCGTTCTGTGCAATTGTCCCCATCAAAATGACTGATAATATCCTTATCTATCATTCCGTGAGGATGGTATTGGTAAATGCTTGATAGGTCTGGTGGGATGACCACTGTGTCCAGTAATGGGACCCCGTTAAACTTGAGGATGGACACTACAACTAATACTGATTGCAGGAACTCTCTAGCCGTATGATAGTGTGCGTCTACGAATATGGTGCAATCATCTTTTACCTTTTTATACAATTACGCTGTCCGAACCTCAACAATTTGTTGAAAAATATATATAACCAAATTTTAGAAACTATAAAATCGCTAATTAAAATAGAATAAATGTTGTTTAAATGAATAAATACAAATAAATAATAAGAGTTCAATGTGAAATAAAAAATTTAGATATATTATTTTTTTCAAGAGATATAAAAAATATAAAAATAAAATAAAAATACAGATCGAATTTAACTGGAAGGTCATCTGTAAATGAAGACATAATTTTTAAATTCAGTTGTCATTTTTAGTAAAACACCAAAATGACATAACGTAAACCTCGTTGTTCATATTCCAATATTCATAAAACATTTTGAAAAAGTAATTTCTATACTTTTATAAAAGTCAAATAACACAAATGTCACGCAAGAAAAATTTTACATCGGGTGCAAATGTGTGAGAATTAAAAAAACATCAAAAAATTTTAAATTTCATGAAAAATCTAGTTTTAGTTATGTTTTTTTCTCAATGAATCGATTTGGATTTTTAATTTTCTCTATCTTTTATTTTAGCTTGTTAACCAATATTTTTTTTCTTAAACACGAAATTTCGATAAAGCCTTTTTAAACAAACTGTAAAAAGCTACTGCTAAAATTTCAAATAATGACTTAAATGAAAATATAAGAATTTAACAATATTTTTAATAATAAAGGTTTACGAAATATTTATTTTGACCCCTATCAGTACAACATATTGAGTATACGTAGACGTATAACATGAAACAAAATGTTCAAAAATGTTTGCTATTGCTTGTTTGATATTATACCGTATAATGTCTAATATTATTTTTTTATGATTGTTTACATTTATCTTTGAATTGTTATTTGGCATAATATTTAATTGTTCAGTTTTGTCTACAGTAACGTTTATTAAGTTTTTAATATCAGGTAATTCATTTGTCGTGTTTCTACTTTAACCTACTTTAACCATGAATGAATTTACCATTTCACTCAACCAACATGTTTTCTTTATTTTTAGAGTGAAAATGACACATCGCCTTAGAGCCACATATGTCATGTCAATGTGAAGATCACACTGTAGTGAGACATAGTTTTGCTCTCAAGCCACAATGCAAAAGGCTACATGGTTTTAAGGCAATAGTAATGGGGTATTTTTGTCTCAGTCATTTTTGAATAGGCAATTGTGGTTTTAAAGATTTTTGAAAAAGACATTGGTCCTCGTTAAATAACACATGGTTTTAAGTTAATGTCAAGGTTAAACTATAGTGAGGTCTATTTTAGTCTTAATATTTTTCTATAGGCTTTATAGGTTCACTATAGTCTCAGGTATTTTTTATATTTTTTTATAGATAAATATGGTTATAAGAATTTTTAGGTAAAATGAGATTTTATTGACTTGTTGAAATTCATGTGTAATTATTAAATTAAAATAAATTAATCAAGTAAAGTACCTAATGTATATTAAAATAAAATAAGTAATATTTTGAAGAAGTGATATCGTCTGAGAAAATAAAGTTAAATTAATTTAAAAGTAAATTAAGGTAATATACTTAAATTAAAGTAATATATTTTGAAGAAACGCTCTCTACTGAAAAATAAAAATTGAATTAAGCAATAAAATTTCTAATGCAAAGTTTTATGAAATAATTTTTAAGTTAATTTCTAATGTAAAATAATAATAATAATAATAATAATAATAATAATAATAATAATAATAATAATAATAATAATAATAATAATAATAATAATAATAATAATAATAATAATAATAATAATAATAATAATAATAATAATAATAATAATAATAATAATAAATCAACCAACCGAGTTCAAAAACTAAGATACCAACAACTAGATATTAACAAACTAACACAAAATAACACAATATCTTTAATAAATTTTATTCTTCATCACATATTTGTGTGATCTCAATAAAAAGACAGTGCAACTATTTTGAATGAGAAAAAGATTTGAATAGAGAAATTAGGGTAACATATTTAAAAAAGTAAATTTTGTTCTCAATCTTTTTGAACAGGTCTTTTGTTGTTTCATTAAAGCACATGACATTTATTTTAATACAGAATTTTGGTCATTTGATATTTTTTATTAGGAAATGTGTTTGAATGATATTTTTGTGCAGTTTTCAATTGGTAAATTTTCCAGATAACAAAGACGCGTGTAATTAATTTTAATAAAAAATTATAGTCAATGAAATGTATGATTAAATATAAGTAAATATAGTTAAATACAAATTTCTGTTTTCAAATCATATTTAATAAAACGCTGGTGAAAGAAAAATTTTATAAAAATTTCAATGGTGAAATTTTTAACACTGAAAAATTTTGAATAAAGCATAAATGATGAACGAAGTCTGGATATCAATATAAAGGTGATTTGAATAATATAATAATTTAATTGCATTTTAAATAGAAATTTTATTAGTGTATTGTAGGTTTGGTTATATTACTAATTTTATGGTGTAATTTATTAACATTCAATTTAACATATTTATATAAAAACTTTACAAGTCATTAATTATATATTGATAGACTTTAAGACTTAAAGTTTTAAATCCTTAAAAATCATTAAAGAAAATAAATGTAAATAAATTCTATAAATAAATTTTAGTTGTTACATCAAATATTTCAGAAATTATAAAATTTTAAGGAGCCCTTAATTTTTGTAAAATATATTTTTATTTATTAAAGAAAGATTCAGTACAGTTAAACAAATTTTTAATTTTTAATTGAAATACATTTGTTTAAATTTTTATAAATATTTTCAATTAGAAATATAATATTTCAGCATTAAAAATTTTTTTTATAAAATTTCAGTTAAAAAATTATTCATCAATTTTTAAAATAAATTATTCTTGCCAATAAACCTTTTAAAAACGTTTTAAATTTAAAATTATTATATATATATTGAGGTGGTTCTCAACCCGTATTCTGCGATTACGCTTCCAGTGTTCCGCGAAAAAAATGACATTTTATCTTTAAATTTGCATTTAAGATACATATCATCAAAAACCTCAATTAATTTTTTTATAAGATGATTCAATAAGAAAGCCGTTACACAGATAAATAAACATACAAATATAAAAGTTTTTTTATTGCTTGTTATTGTTGCGCGTGGTATTTTCTTTGCTTATAAGAAGGCAATGTTTACGTTTACGAAAGATTTATAGTAATTTGTGATTGGTCACTCATTGTGGGCAAGTATTTTTTTGTCAGTGTTCCGCGTAAAAAAATCATGTGAATGGTGTTCCGCGCTTTTATATTAATTGATAACCACTGATATATTTAATAATAAAAATTGATGACATAACTAATTAAAAATTTAATATTTATAATTTTAATGTGTAATATATTAAGATTTAATTTATAAATAAATATATAATAAGAGACTTCTATTTGGAATAATAATTTATTTGGTAAAAATTATATTCAAAAATATTTTGTAAATAACAAATAATGCATTTAAATATTTTGAGATTTCAATTAAAATTAATAAATTTAAATTTAAAAATGAAAATATTTTACAAAATGTTGTATTTATTTGTTAAATATTCAGTAAAATAAAATATACTAAAATATTTTTAATATAAAAACTGGACGAAATATTTATTTTAAAATTTTATAAATTATATTTTAAATAATTTTTTATTGGCTGACAGTGAGTTTTCAACGATTAATTTAATATTCAGAAACTTGTTCTATAACATAAATAACACAATAGTTTAAATTCACTTTAAAAACTTTAAAAATTAATTTTAAATAATTTTTGGAAAATAAAATTTTAATTAATAAAGAAAGATTCAGTACAGTTAAAGAATTTTTTAATTGAAATATATTTGTTTAAATTTACGATATATAGTAGACATATTTATTGATATAATACAAAAAATGTCAAGTGAAGAATTCGCTGATTGTAACTTAAGGTTCTTTGAATATTTAGAAAACTCATTTGGAAAAGATATGATGACCCCTTCATTCTTGAAATGTGACTTTGAAGAAGCACTGCTTACAACAATTGCCACTCACCCGGCCAAATCAAAACCATTAATCGTTTATATTCATAATTCTAGTGATGAAATGAATAGCATATTTTTCATGGAAAATGTTTGCAATGATATTGTTTGTGAATATCTCATCAAAGAAGATTGGCCAATTTGGCCGGTAGATCTTGTAAATAATAAGGAAAAAAAAGAATTTTTCAAATTGATACAAGGTCGTCTCGATGCCAGGGATATATATGCATATCCTTTACCAATGTTGATGATGTGTATAAGAGAAGGAATGAGTACTTTCATTACAGAATATATCTGTGACACTGATCCAATGATGAACGTTGGGAAATTATTCGACTGTGGTGGTGCATTTCAAACAGATAAAGAATTGAAAATAAATATGAGAAATAGTATTAGAGAGAAATCTTCAATTGCGAAAAAGAAAAAGGAAGCTGAATTAGAAGAAAAAAGACTGAAGGAAGAACTAGAGAAAAAAGCCAAATTAGAAGAAGAAGAAAGAATATTGAAAGAAAATCTTCGACTTGTTGAAGAATCCAATCGAAACAATACTATAGAATTTGCAAAGAATCAAGTTGTTGATGTTTCTCCATCTCCTTCCAATTTCACATTTAGAATACGTTTACCTAACGGACAAACCATTACCAGAGAATTCAGTGAATCACAGACCGTAAATGATGTTCTGTATTTCATTGAATCGAATGGCCATTTGAGATCTGAAATTAAGGTAATGTTTTCTTATCCGGCTAAAAACATGTGCGAAATAAATGATAAATTGGTGACATTGAAGGATTCGGGAGCAAGTAAACGAGAAGTTGTGAATGTTCGAAAATTATAGAATTTATTTGTTAGAATAATTTGCTTATTCTATGTTGTTGCGGATATAATAAAATACAAAAATCATGTCATATAAAATAAATTATGATAAAAATAATTTATATTATTTTAGTTATGTCTTTTTATCAAATTTAATATTCCGATTATCTGAACAAATTTTAATATAAATAATATTTTAAAATAAATAGAATATCAAAAATACATAAATTTATTAATATTTAGACAATATTATCCGTTATCATATGTGGAAATGAATTATACATTTTTTTAAATCTATTTTTACTTGCCATTTTTTATCAAAAAATATCATGCAAATAAATTTCAAAAAATTTTACTCACCTTGTTAAGTATAAAATTTAAAAGTTTCACTAGTAAAGATATTAAGAAATCAGTTATATTTTCTCAACATAATTTTTATGCGTAACAAAAATTTGATTAATATTTTTCAATCAACTTTTCACACAAAACGTCCAAAATTTAGGAGATATTTCTGGTAAAATTGTTTTATTAATGACACAATAAATATCCTTCACAGATTATAAACAAAGTGAGTTCATTGTAAATAAACAAACAGGCAATTTATTGCCACTAGTTTACTGAACATATGGACATATATCTAAGACTTTTAATAATAACCGTCTGTAAGTAACTGACTTCTTGTGTTCTTTTATCAATTTTTGAGCTATGAACAAAATGTATTTTAACTGATTAGATAGATTTGCTGCTAAATGTCGAGACTCTAATCAGTTCATGATAATAATAATCATTTCAAAATGACTTCACAATCTTTTTTCGTTTGTTTCAATTTCTAATTATTAGTGTTTTCTCAAACTGTCAAATCTCTTTTTCTAACAAATGAATATAAAACGATAATTATTCGTAATTTGCACTTCCTTTACTTAGTTCCCCCACTATAATTTACAGCCCCTCTCGTAATAATGGGGCTCAGAACTCCATTTTGTTTAATTTTCTCACTTAACTAAATATACAAGTTCTTGTTTTTTATATTTCATTTCACTATTAGATATCTTTGAATTTTTCCCGCCAAATCTATCCCAATTACCTTTTCTGTGTTCAATTCTGTGCTTTTCTAATCATGTTCTTCACAATTTTCATTGTTTTTATTATAGTTAATATTTTCTATCAATTCTACCCCTGATCACATTTATATATTTCTATTTCGTTTGGTTTGTATCCAACAGCTATTAAACATAATTTTAATTTTAAAAACTTTCCATGCTGTCACCCTTATGATGGTAGGCTCATCAGAATACCATAATAAAAATTAAATAGCCTTTGTGTCAGCTGCTACTGCAAAATATTCCCAGGCATTGCATTCCATATAAAAATAATTATAAACTCAACATTTTATAAAACAAATGCTATTGTTTTACATTTGTCCGTAGTTTTGAATGTCGATGAATGTTACTGAAATAAAACGAATGATAATTTCACAGAAAGACAGAGGCACTCTCAATGACTCAAATGTCGGCAAACCGTAATTTTTATTTCTATTTATTTCTGTCAGAAATAAAACGACCAACTTAAACGGCGGAAATCGTGGTAAATTTCTATTAAAATTATATTTTGTTAGAATAACATTTTTATTTTTATAAGTTGATAAAATCAACAATTTTCAACTGGTCAAATATTTCTTAGGTAAATATTTTACCAATAATTTACAAAACCAAATGACAAAACTGATTCAATTTATAATAAAATGCACAAAAACTTCTATTGATTTTATCGATGTTTTAAACAATTTTCAAATAATTAGCATTTTAAATAAACAAAATAATCCGTCAAAACCTTTTTTTTATTACAATTACAAAATATTTGTCATTGATTTTCTGTGTTCTCATAATTTCTATAAATTCTATTGCTGATCACATTGGCTGACAAATGGGAATTATTCATGCAATCTATAATAAAAATAATAATAACAATAATAATAATAATAATAATAATAATAATAATAATAATAATAATAATAATAATAATAATAATAATAATAATAATAATAATAATAATAATAATAATAATAATAATAATAAAATGATAATTTAAGCCTTTTGCTGCAAATGTATTTAATGAAAGAATTTTCGACTATACGATAGTCCTTGACAAGGACTATCGTATAGTCGAAAATTCTTTCATTAAATACATTATTTGCAGCAAAAGGCTTAAATTATCATTTTATTGTTTTAAATAATAAATGCTGCTACCAAGCAACCATCATTTTATACTAATAATAATAATAATAATAATAAAATAATGATAATAAATAATAAAAATTATAATAATGTGTTCTTGTAAAACATTTTCCAGGAATTCAAACATTAAAACAATTGGCATAATTGAAAGTTAAATACTTCTGTTTTACCTGTAGATATTATTGTTTATCTAATATTTAACAAGTAAACAATCATGGGATTATGTCAAGACTTGTATTTATTTAAAGCAATATAAAGCAAATAATAGAAAAATAAACTTAAAATCAAAATTGTATTTCAAAATATTTTATTTGTAAATCGGCTAAGACGAGGAACGGAAAAATGAATCAAATATCATAGAATATCATAGAATATATCATAGAAAATATCATAGAACTTAATCTGACAAAAGAAAACCGTTTTATATTTAGTTTTCGACAAATTAATAATAATAATAATAATAATAATAATAATAATAATAATAATAATAATAATAATAATAATAATAATAATAATAATAATAATAATAATAATAATAATAATAATAATAATTATAATAATAATAATAATAATAATAAATTAATTTTCTAAATAATTTTATCCATTTAAAATAATTTTGGAATAATTTTTCCTTGGTACACTCAAGTTCGGCGTTTTTCAACCTTCTCTATTTGTTTTCTTTTGTTTTTTTATTGCTAATATATGCACTCAAGCTGTAAAATTCTTTGTATTTTGCACTTAGTTTTTTTGCATCTAGGGTTTGACTTCAATATTTTCAAAGAAAAAGTAACCATTGAGCATATATAATATATTGTACAAATATAAAATGAAAAGAAGAAATACAAATGAATAAAAATAAAAAGTTAATTAACAAGTGAAAGCCAAATTAATTAACAAGGAAAATCATTGAATATTTATACAATGAATATGAAAAGAATCAACATAAAAGTGTTGTAATAAAAGTACAGTGGTCACACCCCCAATTTATACGGGGCTGCTTAATCAACAAAAATATAATACATATTAAAACAACATATTTTCTAGTAATTATTTCGTAGATAAAAGCATAAAATATGAAATTTTAATTGCAAGATAAATAAAACAACTTTATTTTGTCACATTTTCTCATCTATTTTAATTAAAATAAAAAAAAATTTCAAACTTTTCCCAGTCTTTCATTTAAAAGACGTTCGGAGAAAATATGTAATAAATCTGGCAAAAAATTCCCAGTGGAAAATGACCATTTGGAAAGACGAAAAGAAAAATCTCAATATAAACAGACGAGCAACAATATATACTGGATTCATTAAAACGGTCAACTGGTTGTTTGTCGGTAATTCGACAGCCCATGATTAGAGCGCACAGGAAATTTTCTACAGAAATGAAATTGTTACCATGGACTTTTAATATTAAATTATTAAAATGAAAATCACCCTGATCCCTAAAAGGTTGTAATCAACGTATTAAACTGATATTGTCGATATGCCAATTCCCAGACAGATATTATCATTAGCCTAGATGAATTCAGATCATCCCGGATTTTGGTAATTTTGTTGATTTTCTCGAGAAAAGAAATTATTTCCAATTATTGAAACTATTTAAAATCACGAATTAAATTTATTTCAAAAATATCAGAAATAAATTTCTCATTATTGTAAAATGTTTTAGACTTATCCAGTGATGTTGTTAATAGTTTAACAAGGTAAAAATCTTATTAAAACTTTTAATAATTATTGAGAACGTGGATATATGATGAGTTGTTGATAAGATTTTTGACCTTGTTTAAATAAATATTATTAATATTAAATAAATAACAATTAAATAATAAATGAATAATAAATTAATAAAATTATTATTATTATTATTAGTATTAATCTATATACTCCGAGTCTATCCGACAAAATATTTTGTCCCCCTATGGGTAATGCTCACAAGGGTACTGGTCATATTCAACATGTCGCAAGGGTATTATTATTATTATTATTATTTTTTATTTTTTTTGTATATTTTATTAATATTTTTACGGGGGGATTTTGAACTTGTTCACAAACCGGGGGGGGGGGGATTTTGACCTTGATCCAAAATAAATGTATACAATGATGTAAACATTTGTACTTTGAATGTTTTTTAAATAGTTCTAGTGTTAAATTGTGTGTAAATGGAATGTTGCTGTTGTTTTCAAATATATTGAATGATTACATTTTAATAATTACTTAGACAATTTTTAAATATTAAAACAATAAATGCTGCTACCAAGAAATCATCACTTCATACTTTTTAAATATTATTTTAATTTTTTTTAATTTTAAATAATAATCATAATATTGTTATTTGTTTAATAAATCTATAATATCTAAGGTCATTCAACATAAATATATCGTAAAAACATGTTTGAGTGGTGTTTTCTAATAATTAAATCACTGCCATGTTTATTTGATTATATATATATATATATATATATATATATATATATATATATATATATATATATATATATATATATATATATTCTTAAATCAAATATTCTTAAGTTCTAACTGATTTTTATTTGATTTATGAAAAATCACGTATATTTTATCAATAAATATCTTGAAATGATTTATTTGTTTTATTGTGTCAATAGAATCATCTAAAACCAATTGCAGACGATGGCTTAAACAATGCCAAATAATTGTGCCAGGGAAATCTTTTGAAAGTCTTCAGCTGACACCTGATTTACGACCAAGCATTACACTTGCACCATCAGAACAAAATGCAATCAAATTTGATTTCAAATAATTTATATCGAATCCAACTTTATATATACTCTGTAACATGGTCGTGTATATGGTTTCAGCATCTTGTGCTTCCAATTCAACTAAATCTAGAAATATTGTTGGTGGCACATCAGAATCTTCAACTTTTAAATAAATTATTAGTACAGATTTACTAGATATAGTCGAGGCTTCATCGATTATGATGCAAATTTTCAAATCCTTTGCGATTATTTTGCAAAATATTTCCTTTTTTATTTCTGATGCAATGTGATCAATAATTTTAACTGCAGTTTTGCGAGAATGGAGTCCCACTCCCATGCTCAATCCATTTTAACTTGTAGTTCAATCTTATTTTGAATATCAGAAAAATGGTCTGCATCTTTTTGCTATACTGTAAACAGTATTAAAGATTTTGCATGTAGAATCGACGTATATTTTCATTACCTTTATCGAAACATTGCAAAATTACGTCTTGTGAACGATTTTTTAACTGCTGTACACTAACTTGGTGAGCCTTAGATGAAAAGTGTTCATTCATTTTTTTTCGGAGAGATGCTTGTTGAATGGTTTTATTTTTTCCAGATGCTTCAATATTGCAGCTTTTCCATTCAACTGATACATGAATTCCCTTCGCTTTTATTGAATCTATTTGCGCGCAATAATTACAACCCAATTTTTTATTTCGAACTAATAAGCCATCATATTTCTTCTCAAAATCTTGAAATTGCAAGGGCTTCCAGCAATCTGGGAGATTGTGTTTTACTTCGTCATTGATTTGCACAGTATTAGCTGAATGTGGCGATTCTGCTTCTACTGTTTGTATAATATTACTTAATTCCCCGTTTGTTATTGGCGTCCTATCTTGACCAGGCTTCACCTTCTTTAGAAAAAAATCAGACAAAACTGGTTGTCCACCGCGCTTCATGATGGCTAAAATAATACCGAGAAATTCTACATATAATTAAGTAAAACTAACACAATTTAACATAAATTTAACGTCAATTGTTTTCCAATAAAATTAATTTAACAAGAACTATTTATTAATATATACTTACAATTTTAATACAATTTGTTGTCACAAATACTACCTAAAGAAAACTGGAAAAATATAAAACAAATTTAAACCACACTCACGAAAACTTTTTAAAACCATAAATTCAAATCATAAATTTTTGGTAAAGCATACTTCGGTAAATTTTTTGAATTTCGTATTCGATTGTTTACTTTTTTTTTGAAAATTTTTGAATTTCCTATGCAATTGTTAATTTTTTATTTTTTTTGATAGTTTTTGAATTTCATATGCGATTATTTACTTTTTGTTTCATGCTAAATTGTTGGTAAACACTGCCGGTTCTGCGAACCCAAAAACCTTTAGGAAACGGTTCGCACGAACCGGTGCGAACCGGCTGAATCCCACCACTGGTGTACAATGCATTGAACAGTCTATAAAAAAAATATTGGCAAAGTACAATTTGGATTCTACGGTGCATGCTTTGGGCTGGTACAGAGACATCATTGGACGGTACTGATAATCAATATAAATAATTATTCAATTAAATATTTTTGGTTTTATTAAATTTAACTTGTATTTGCAAAAAAATAGATTCAAACTAAAAAATTTGAAAGAAAAGGATAAAAAAGCTCTAGGAAAAGATTATAAAACATAAAATTAAACAGGTGAAATGACGAATATAATTCTTAGGCAAAATTTATTTTACAACGACAGAGAAGTGCTTACGATTCAAGTTTTCAGTGCAATAACTTGACTAAAATTAAAAAGAAATTTCATTGTTGAATGGAGAAAATTGAAAAAATAAACAATAATATCTCGAGAGTAAATTAAAACAATTTTGGAGAGCATCTGTAATCGATAAAACATTTTTCAAGAACTCAGAAATTTAATCTGAATCCTCGAGTGCAAAATTGTGTTTTTTTATTAGATAGATTGAATGAAATAAAATAGACGCTATGATTGCAGAATTTAGTAGGGAAATTATAATGAGAGTCATTACCGAAACATACTGTCTAATCCTTTCGGTTTGAAAACCTTAATAATTGTGCGTTTGGAAACTTCAAATACCGATTTGCCAAGATCGAATTTATCCAGATCTGTATTGTACCAAGAGGCTCATATGAAACTGTTGCAACATAATTATTTGGTTTGTATAAGTCTGTCCTAGTGATTGTTTGTACGCGCACCATACAATGCGCAACCACAAAAATACAAGAATGGATTTTTACCAAAGCAAAATGATTAAAAACTAGTATATAAAAAAATAAAGGTTAGAATTACATGGCTACACAATTGTACAATATTATAAATATTTTTAAATGTTCCAGTGAATGAAAACGAAAAATATCTTTGTAAAATTAACAAAATGACCTTCCTTTTACAAAATTTTACAAAACCCCAGCGCATTTTTTAAAGAAAATCTATAAATCTGTTAAAATTAATAAAATGTTGACTGGATAAGCTCACCAGATAAGCTCACTCCGTGAAAACGAAACTGCAAATATTTCTTAGCCGAGGTTGGTACGAAGACAAAAGAAAAGAAAAGGGTATTTCAGTAAATGTCGCATGGCAGTTTCATCTTGTGTTATTTAGTGAATGAAGCTTTCGTTATTTGTTAATCGGAAATTTACCTGACTTCTGATCAAATTTATGGGCTTCACAAGTGGGAAATTTACCTATCAATTTCGTCATTGAAGCAAAAATAACATCTGCTGAATCATTGTGGCAAATGAGAGTTCAAAAATGAAATTCAAACATCTTGAGCAATTAACTCTTTGCCTGAAGTATCTTTCAGTTTATTATCTTTTAGATGGATGAGAGATGGTATTATAACCGATCTTCATCTGCAATTCGGCTTGTTTCCTATAAAGCACTTTGTTGTTCAAACTAAACAAAATCCTACCTCTCCCATTCTTCTGTAATTTTTTTAAAACTTTCACTTTGTTTCGAACGATAGGTTTCATAATAATGAATTAATTAAATTTTCTTACTTGCTTCATACAATACCAAATATCTTCCAACAAAATCCCTTTAATATTATAGTTATCACTTAATCGTACTCTTTGATAAGTATTACACGTACCCTTTGAATGATTTAGTTTTTAATTCTGGCAGCCAAGTTGTTTTTGGTAAATTTAGCCATTTCAACACAAACACTTCAAAAACACCGAAAATAATCCTTAAACTTCAAAACAAAAACAACTTATAAATAAAGTTATCAGGCGAGCATCAAGTTACACCAATGAGCTGTAAATAGAACTGAATGGGCGCATTTTATACAGCGTAGACGAGTTTTAACATGTTGTGATCGTTAAAATGTAACATTTAACTTTGTGAAATTAAGGTTTTTTTAATTTTTCAAAACTGAAATATTATCATATAACTTTTTAATATTTTTTAATATTTTTTTATCGAGAAATAATACTGAGTTTTTTCATTGAATATTAATTTTTAGGCATTTTAAGGTGAATTTATTTTTATGCTTTTTAAACGAGACTAAAAGCCCTCTGACTATAATGTGGGTTTCAGATTGACATTTAACCAAAAAATAATAATAAAAAGAAATTATGAACATTTTTTTCAAGTCCTATTATTCCTAATCGTCCAGACAAATGATTATCAAATCAAATATTCAAACTTTGTGGGAAATAAATTTTAAAGGAAACATTTCCACACTATTTCCATGTTCTATTGAATTTTATGCATGTTTTAATAAGTACAAAATATTCCTACTACACCAGTCTTTAAAGATGGCTGAATTAATAAATATATTAGATTTATTTTATTTTTAAATTTGTAAAACACCTTAAGATTCCATGCTTTAATTAAAAATCTATTTAAAAAATTCTTTTAAAAATTCAATAAAACCCAAAACCTTTTCAAAATTTTTAATTTAAGTTATAACGTTTATTTTCTTTTTTATTTCATTCATAAGTCCATATAAATTCGACATGTGAATAATATTAAAAGAACATAAAAATGAAAGGGCATATTGAAATATTTTGAGAAAATGCCTCATAAAAATTACTTAAATATTAATTTTCCAGCAAGATTAAGAATATTTGCATTTACTGATAGAATAAAAATGCATTTCTGTGACAAATTATAATAACAAATTATAATACAAGATATTTGCTACAAATTTCAGCTATGTATTGATAAAATATTTGTACATCATCATGTTTCATAAATGATCATTCCAACCAGGCGCGCACTCAGGAAAGCCCACTGACTTGAGAACCCCCTTCTCAAAACCATAAAAATAATTAAATTTATTGTGACATTTGCTAGATTTTAATGAGTGAAATTATCTAAATTATTAACTGGAAGCAATTAACTACAAAAGAGCATACTAAGTCCTCAGGATAATAAGATTTGATAAGTAGTTCTTTTGCCTTTGAATATTTACTTGGAAGTTGGTGTGAAACGTTACTTCTGTTAATATATACCTACATCACTGGGATTTTACTTTTGAACAATCCAGACAAATTAATGTTAAATATATTTTCGACATAAGGCAAATTTAGGTTTCTTTACTAATTACTAACCGTATGCATATAAGACAGGTTTTTTTCAATTCGATCCTTAAAAAACTTTTTTTCTCAGTTGAGCAAAACAAAAATCATGAGTGCACGCCTGATTCCAACTAATCAACTTCAAATGAGGTCAATTTACATTATGCGATTTAATAAAATTTTAATTATAGCAAATCAAAAATACTTTTTCAGTTAGTTACGTTGAATCAGATAGATAAAAAGATTTTTGGGTTCTGTCAATGAATTATGATATTAACAATTATTGGTCTGATTCCTAGCGTGCTTAATTAGCACAAATAATGAATTCTCAATAATATATAATCATTATTGCTACCACAAATATATTTCAATTTAAAATCGCTTGTTACAAACCTAGGAATTACCTAACAAAAATTCTATTTAGATCTCAGGACTATCCACTATCTTGTTACCGCTTCTTTTTACATATTTACTTTATTTCTTTGCCTATGAGTGATTTCTTTTCTTTTATAATTTTTTATTCCTTCATGTTATTTGTCTTTTGCTTTCTCTTAGGCTTCATTCATAATAAGACACGTTTTTGATTTTATTATTTTTGATCATTGAAACTTTGTCCTTTCCACTCTTTACTGTATCATATGTTTTATTACCATCAATTTTAGTTAAATATTTTGTCACTTTTATTTTGTCAGATTACTCCCATATAAATTTATTATTTTCGATTTTGTTATTTTAAATCTATTTTTTGTACTTAATTAATATTGACCTTGAATTTTTCTTTTTTTATTTATTAAGTATTTTTTTTATTAATTTCTTTACGTTTTCTTGGTTTATTTCTTTTTCTCTTTTTGTATTAATCAACAATTGTTTCCATTTCATATTCCTATTAGAAATTCTGTCAGTTTTATTGTTTATTACTTTTTTAGATAACCTAAACTCCTGGAAATGGATATTTTCTCCCCTAAACGAGCCTTCTCATAAATGCTTTTTTCTGGAATTCATTAAATTTCATTGAAATATTTATGAGTTTTAGACTGACCCCATAAATAATTAATAGACATATTCAGCTTATTTTAATTTTTCATTGACTCAATATATTTACTTCGCTACAAATAATAATTTTATACAGAATTTAAGTTTCATAAAAATAAAAAGAAATGCTTCCTTAATAACAACTAGTCAATATTTCCCAGTGGGAAAGATCCGTATTAATCTACATCATTCGTACAGCATGAAACCACAAATTCATAATGATAGCTCAAGGCTAATTATGTCAAATTGTTCGTACAGTTAGAACAACTGTGATACCAGCATGAGTTTTGTTAATTTTTATCCATTATTTAAAAACGAACTTGTTTTGTTTTAATTACTCTCTTTCCATTGTTTCATTTACTTAAAACATAATTCCAATACTAATAAAAACTAATATATTTTAAAGCATTCATTAAAACAATAAACAATTCCATTTCGTTTAGCAATTTTTTATTATGTTGGAACAACTTTAATCAAAAAACTCACTTATATTTTATTATATACTGAAAATCTTAAATTTTCATTTTCACAATCCAAAATAATAATAAAAGATTTTGTTTTAAACAATTAAATGATAATTTAAGCCTTTTGTTGATAATAATATATTTAATACAAATGAAAAAATTGAGATAAATCGAAAAGGACTATCTTATAGTTGAAACTTTTTACATTTGTATTAAATATATTATTCTCAACAAAACTTAAATTGTCATTTAATTGTTTAAAATTTAATTAATACTGCTACCAAGATATCATCACTTTATAAAAGATTTTGTTGATTCATGATAAAAAGTCATTAAAAATGTAATTTTTTTTTGTTTTAATTAACTGCTACCAAGATATCATCACTTTATAAAAGATTTTGTTGATTCATGATAAAAAGTCATTAAAAATGTAATTTTGTTTTGTTTTAATTACTTAACTTTTTGCGGTCCTAAGCTATATCCGAAGGTAACGTCGCAATTTTGCTTTATATACCCGAGTATCCCTTGAAACGTAGTAGTGAAAATGATATACGTGAATTATTACATGTGAATTGGTAACCAGTTACCGTTATATTTATAATAATGGAAAAGGAGAATGTTAACATTTACAATGTTTATCATTGTTTTCTATAGCATAAACGATATAGAACAACGTACTATTAGTGATTTGAATATTATAAGAAAAGTTCAATCCAATGAACAAAAATCTAAGAATTTGATGAATTTCAACAGAACCTATAAAGATATGCATTTCATAAATAAATATAAAGCTTTGTAAATTTGGAATTAAAAGAATATCCTAGCAAATTCTTTAAGTGTCTTGAAATTTCCGTTGAAATTATAATCAACAGGATCATTTATGGTAATAGAGCGTGGTTCTGACTATCCGACCAGAACTAAGTACTTTTAAAAATCAATTTCCACTTTATTAAAATTGATTGCATTGATGAATGTTTATATTTTTTCGTTAAATGTAAAAAAGGTGAATTTAGAATTAAAAGAATATACTAGCAAATTCTTAAAATGTCTTTGAATTCCCTTTGAAGTCATAATCAACAACATCAATATCCAAAAAACGAAAGAATTTCTTTGTTTTATTATTATTTCATTTGATGGGGATTATAACAATTTTGGTAGGAATTTAATTACAATTCTGACTTCACTGTGTCCTTTTTCAAAAAAACAAGACCCAACACAATTAAGTTTAATTTTTAACAAAATAACTATTCAATATTCACTAATCAACAATATAATACAGTTCTATGATTTATCTTTTCACCTTCATATCAAAGATATAATTTTATTCTATGGGCAGGTAATCCTAGGGAGGCTTATAAATATAATATAAATATAATATACTTGTAAATATAACTCTTTCTAAATAAAGTTTATCAAAAATTATTTCTCGTCCATTCTGGCAAATTTTTTTAAGTTGGCTTTAATTTATGTAAGGCTAAAGCGATATTAATCATATCCATCTGTGATCTCCATCAATTAATTTTTTCGATTTTCCATCTAAATCAATGCAATAAATTTTAAATATTTTTGACACTGATTGACAAGCGGCTATTACACTTGTTAACCTCGGTGAATTGGTTTTCCTACTCAGATAATTAATTATAATTAATGAAGCTAACAAATGTTTAATTAAACAGTCGATTGATTTCGTAATTACATTGCCTAAGGACCCCTGTGAATTTATCATTAGAATATTCTTTAACTTTTCACCTCCTACCTGCTCAGAATTTTACCTTGAAACATTGATTTCTAAAAATTTCAATTTATTTTACATTTACATTTGCTTTTATAATTAAATAAATTTTGAAGAGTTTTAAACCACCAGTAAAATTTTGCACTCATTTACAAAAGTAAAAATTTCGATGAGGACTGGGCTTATAAAGATACGACTGATGATAGTATTTCACTACCTAGAACTAAATATTCAAATCCACTCAGATCTACGTTTTTTACATTTTGTCAGTGACATATTAAATTTGAGCCCATACCATTTAGTCCTAGCAGTGAATTTTATGAATAAGTTCATCAGTAAAAGATTTGTTTAAAACATCAATCCTGCATTATGAATAAAATTGAGTGCTAGGATAAAATGATATGATCCCAAAATGCAGACAAAATAAGTAACTTTAAAAATGTGAAAAAAGTACATTTACTAATTTTACAGTTATTTTTAATTGGAATGTATAGATAAATCCAATTTAATTAAACTCTTAACGTCATTTACGTTTTATATAAAGATTTGAAATATTTATTCCATATTTTTGTTTCAACCATCGCAACGTTATGCAAATGTTATGCACATGTTCTAAATGTACCTCTTATCCAATCAGGTCGCTCTATTTATTACTGGAAATAAATTTGACAGTGAATTATACATTAATGCCATTGCAAAGTATCACAATGTGTTGAAATAAATAATTTATGATAATTTGATTGATTTGGCGCTCTTTCTTTTCTAATAGATCTTTTGAATTTGATAACTTATTGTTATTGAAAATATATCAAAAATGTATGAGAAATTATTTTTTCAAAAATGAAATAATTTCTATTTTCCAAGTTTTATTTTCTTACAGTTTAGACAAATGGAAAATGCAATCTTTTGACATCAAAATTACTTAAAGAATATTTAAATTAGAAACTATTTATTAATTATTATTATTAATATTGAAGGTAATTATTATAATTAATTATTCCATTTTAGAATGAATATTAAATTAAATATTAATTAGACAATGTTTGATACTTAATGTTTGCGTTCCGATAGTAATTCATTTAAACAATCGGTGAAAACCGTACACTACATTATGATAACCGAATAATTACTTTTGTGAGTAAAATAAAAGGGGAAAGTGATTTCTTTTACTTTTAGCTACATCATTTTTAACGAAAGAGAAAAGAAGAAAGAGTAAAAGGTATATAAAATAATATATAACTCTGTTATATATATGCAAGTATTTCAAAGAAACTTGTGTGGATGGAGGCAAGTTTTGGAAATTTTTTGGTAAAAACAACTATTTTTTCCAAGACAATTTTTATAATTTTCTTACGCATTATCTTCAGTATTATAAAAATAATGGTTCATATTGTCAATAATTTTATTTGTATTTATCTTCGATTTTATATATACAACTTTTAATATATAAACTTTCTGTCTAGAATATATTTCTTAGTTTAAATCTTTGGTCATTAAATATGAATCACTCTTTATACAAGGATCAAAAAAATTTTATAATCCTCCAAAGGCTTTGAGCAATTGTATTTAGTTTAGAATCAATTTCAAAAAATATGTCGTTGAAACGTTTTTGAAAATAATTCAGTTTTATTTTATTTGTTAATTAAAAAAATTTCAAGCTGGATAATAACATATTTCAAACTGTTTTTCACAAAACCACAAATTAAATTGAAAATTAATTTTTTTGCCAATTTATTCAAAATTCTGAAAAAATATATTTTTCAAATAGAAAATAATTTCAAAATGTTCCTAAGATGTGGTACTCTCTTAGTGAATAGACAACAAAACATAATAATGAAATGAAATTATTTTTTAAAGTAAAAAGAAAATAAATTAATAAAGTTAATAAGAGTTAATAGAGTTTTTCTTCAATATTTACAGAAATTTTATGAAAAATCATTCCAAACAAATTACATGATTGAATTATTTAGGAAAACTAACGCATGAATAATAAAAATAATATACTAAGTTATATAAAAAAAGTTCTCATTTTTTATACTAAACTGTTACTAATAATTTTTCATTTATATACATGCAGTATTAAAAATTTTATACCAATTCAAGAATTCTTTAATTATCATAGGATAATAATAATAATAATAATAATAATAATAATAATATTATTATTATTATTATTATTATTATTATTATTATTATTATTATTATTATTATTATTATTATTATTATTAATAATTATATAAAATAATAAAAAATACTAGTAATCATTTTTAATTAGTTTTTAAGATTAGTTAATTATATTTATAAGTAACTAATCTTGGATGATCATTGACCAATTTTCAACAGTATTATGGGGTGGAAAATTATATATTCGATTTATGTAGTTAATCCTGACGTTAATTCGCGTCTGTGTGCGCGTTGGTTTTGAAAGTGGACATATTTTTATGTGTGCTCACACGGACGCGAACAATGTATTTTTTTAGATTTTAAATTGTGTTTTGGAAAATTTTCGAATTTGATTTGGAATTTGGATTTTATGATGTTGTTTTGATTTGGAAGTTGTTTTATAAAGGCGAATTTTTAAAAATTGTATTTTCATTTTATTGGTAAATAAAAGATTTTTGACGTTTAAAAAGTTTTCTAATTTTAAAAAGTTTAAAAGTGACTTTTGCAGTTTAAAAAAGGAATGCCTGAACGGAATTTGGAATATGAAGATTTTGACGATTGGAACAGATCAAAGATTGTTGAACAGAGCGAATTCGTTATTTGCTCACCTTTGTTATTCTTTGAAGAGATTTATATAAAAACCGAAACTAATGATACTTCCAAAATGTTTTATGATATTTCTTGTAAGAATGGATCGGATGGAGTTGAACTTTATGACGTGTTACCTGAAAGGAAAATCGAATTGCTAATTTACGATGGCTGTGATGGATATGAGTCTGCGATGACAAACTACCATTTGTGTTGATTATAATTATATTGTTGAACTTAAATTGATAAATTAATATGGCAAATTTATTCAAAAATTTATGTTTTTTTACATGTTTGACGAAAAACTGAAATTTTAGTATTGGTGAGTTTCGTATGAATAAAAAGATTAACATCAATGGTCTTAATTCAAGAAATATGACAAATAAGAAAATGCGGTAAAAGAAAATAAATCATGACTGTGATAGATACCAACTTTTGAAAAAATCTGTATAGGAAAACCACCTTATTTGATCCAATAAAGAAGATATAAACATATTATATTTTATCAAACCAAACATATTTGCAAGTTTGAATTATGGGATTTTTATCATTTAAATTATAAAATATTCATTTGTTTATAAAAGATTTTTAATTATTATCTTAGAGAAAATTTCGAAAAATAAATTTTTTCATTCTCACATTTTATGTCATTATATATTTTTGTATCTTATTTCTCCAGTCTCAAGTCGATAAAATAAAAATTAGGAAATAACTTGTACAAAGTCAATGAATTCACACTCATAAAATTTTCAGATGGTCCATAAGAAGTTATTTCCCAGCATTGTTTTCACAAATAAATCTATTGCAAATTGATACATTCTCTTCGAATGTACAATTAGTTAAAACAAAAGTCAATTAATCTCTTCAACATTTTATAATATAATAATAAATAAATTAAGATGCATAAATAATAAAAAAAAGATTTTTTAAACACTGATTTCTTAAATGAATATTTCAACCATTTGAGGACTCCTGGTAAGAAAAAGTGTAAGTTTTAATTACCCAAGGCTAATCTAGTGCCAAATATAATCTACTAAAATTAAAATTTGTAAAACTGTTTTTTATTCATTTATTCAATATAAAAACATCTTATTTTATTTTGGTTTATGGGACTATAAATTTATAGGGCTTTTGGTATTATATTAGCTATTTCAAAGTACTCTTGAATGGGGATTTATACTTTTGAACACAACCTTGCTAAAGTTGTTTTAATTACCTTTACTTAAGTCTTTTCTAAAATTTGTGTTTTTTTAACGCAATTTTAAATGCATTATTTCTATCATTATATAAGCCGTTTATTTTGCAAGTGGAGCAAACCCATTTGGGTATAGCAAATATTTTATTTTCTTCAGTTATTTTTAATAAACATTATTGGATAATAAATTTACATTATCTGTAAATACAAAACACACAAAAGTTAACTGCTTGAGTTTATTAATAATGTTAAAATTTATTGAAACGCAAATCTTTAAATATTTCATTATGACAAAAAATGACAATACAAACTACTCATATTTCGATATAAAAACAACTCAATTAACACTTACAGCCGTGCGTGATATAATTACGCTTGGCACATGTACGTTTTATTATTTTCTTCCAACGCCTAGCACGTATATAAATGACAAAGTAGCCATATTTTGCTAAATATATTTTGTTATTTTTAATTTACTAAGTGACAATTGTCGAAACCTTTTTAAAACGATTAAATGACATTAAAATAAACAAACTCCAGTGGTAATGGGCTGGATCCCACATCGACACAAGTACCGCATGTTTTCCTATTTGTAATATGTAAGTAAATTTATATTGAAAGAAAAATAACACAAAATATATGGAGAGGATGTGAAAATATGGCATTTTAAAGTTTTTAAATAATTTTTAGGGCAACATAAAATCTAATTTTAACATGTTGATTAGAGTGAAATTATTTTTATTTAAAAAATTAGAATTGAAAAAAATTTCAAAGTTGAACTACTTACTAATATTTATTTATTTTTGAGAGTTTTTTCTAGTAATTAATTTAAAAATAACATACATCAATTCTGAAAATAATACAATAAAGCTCCCATGTCGCTCTAATTGTAATTATTATATCACTATTTAGTGATAAGGCTTTACTTTGTGTCTTCACTAGATAATAACATTTATCTGTAACTCCCACCCGTTTCACTTATCTCTGCAACGTTCTTCCCTGCTAACAACTGTCAAAATTCCAGTTCACCTGAGGGTTTAGTGTTGACCCAAATCCCGTGTTAATGGAAGGGGGGGGGGTTAATTTATATATGTATCTATATTATTCGAAAATCCAAATTGACATGCCTGATATATATTTATAGAATCATAAATTCAACATTTTATACAAACAAAATTAAAGACGAAATTTTCGTATATTTTAACATATTTGAAAATTCATATTTCCATTTATTTTACAGTCATTATAACGGTAAAAATTAATAATAATTTACTCGATAACATTTTGTAATTTTTATATATAATAATGAAAAATTAAGTAATTTATCTATAATTATTATTAAGTTTAATTCAAAAAGCAAATTTCGAAAATTTTTATAAGGTATTTTTACTATTTTCAATAACAAAATTATAAAAAAAATGTTTTTTATTTTTTGATGAAGTTTGTAATTTAATTTATTTAATTAATGTTCATAATTCCGATTACTTTTAATAATTTTATAATAATTTATACGACATCATTGTCGAAATATGTCGTGAAAGTGGCGCTTTCTAATAATTAAATCATTGTCATGTTTTTGTAATTATATATACAAATTATATATTATACACTATATACATATATACATGCAGTAAATATTATATGGATATTATATAACCTAAATTTATGCAATATGTAATCTTTGAAACCCTAAATGTAAAGATTTTTTTTGATGAAAATAAAAGAATAAAATACTCTATTTTCGATTAAGATAATAATTTATAACTAATAAAAAATCAATAATAAATATTAACAAAACAAATGAATATTTGTTTCAATTGAAAAAATAAAAAAATAAAAACAAATCGACTTACATCATCACATTGGTCATAACTAAAGTGATCTGAAACATCTGGGGTGTCAGTAGGACAATTTTCATTACAATCATCTACATTTTCATCGTCTTTTGAAAAGTAATCAAAGAGGTCGTCTTTATTATTGCTATTGAGGTCGACTAAAGATTTCTCATTTTCATATTCATCTATATAAAAGTTTTCCAAACTCCAACCGAAACCAGAATCATCATCATAACTGTCTGAGTTTCGATGCTGAATGAATCTCTCCTGATGAAATCGACCATGAATTTCGTTGAATTCTTCATCTTTGTATCGGTTATCGCGATGTCTATGGTCATTATAATTTGAACGGTAATCGGGATTGAGCTCGAAAATATTTTCAATTCTATAGAGATCATTTAGCTTTTTCTTCCCAGTGTCAAAAGACTAAAAAACTCTAATTTAATATTTTTATTTTTAAAAATTTCAAATATATTTATACACACTATTTGTAAATAATTCATTTATATTATAATTTTAAAATAAAAATAATCTGAAATATTCAAAACGGAATAGCAGATCTGATGATTTAATCAGGAAAATAAATAATTAAATTAAATTTAAATAAATAGTAACAAATAGTAAGTAAATAGTAAATAAATTATTTTTTGCGCTAGGAATTAATTTAATTTTAATTTTTTAACTAAATTTAATTTAAAACTTGTTAAATTTAAATTAATTATTTTTAGAAAAACACTTTTATAAATTTTCCAACTGATTTTACAAACAATTATAAACTTTATACTATATAATAATATGTCAATTTATATAAATTGTCAGATTAGCGTCAATGTATAAAATGTACTTTTAATTCATTAATTACTTAAAAGTGATGAATTTTAGTCTTAATTATTGGAATATTTTGGTATAGTTTGAACAAGTATATTTTTGTAATAATTTCTGATATATTATTTTGTCACACAGAAGCATTTTTTTATATAAAATAAAAGACATAAACTAATAATTCCTTTAATATTTCTGTAACAATTGTTTTACGTTCTGGTTGAATAGAGTGGGAAATCTATTTTATTTTTTTACACTATAGAATAAATGTGACATGAGATTTAAATGGGTGGACGGAAATATTCTTTTTGATCACAAAATTTATTTTGAAATATAAAAATTTAAACCTGTTAATTTTTAAAATTTAATTTCTTCATTAATTTTGGAATTATTTGTTACATAAATCTTTCAAAATTATTTATACATATTCTACATTTTTCTCCAGTACTACCAATGTTTTTTAATCTTAGCCTAATGTTTTTAACAGCTCAGTCAGAAAAAAAATTTAGAGGAAACATTGGTATTTGTAAAATTTTAAAAATTAACATTTCTTAATTTTCTTTTAAAATTTCTGTTATGAAGCAATTAAAAATGTGGATAAAATTTATCTCAACAATTTAAAATGAAATTTCTTTAAATCAGTGGTTTTTCCCAAATTTTTCATCAAAATTACCAAAATCAGCAAAAGTAAGAACGTGAACTCGCATTGATACTTTGTTCGCTTTTGTCATCAAAGATTTAAGAATAATTTTTCGATTTAAAAATAAACTCCTTAAAATTTTTAAAATTAATAAAATGATTAGAAATTTGATTTTTAAACAGTTAAGTAAATACAATTATATTGCACATATTTGTCACTGTAAAAGATGATGGTGAGCTGTAACAATGTTAGAAACAAAAAATGCATATGTCTGTCTGTTGGTCACAAGTACTCCTTCAAAACGGTTAGCAGTAGCAACGTGGCATTTGTTTTTTTTCTTGCGATCAAAATTATAGGCTGGTATTTGGGAAAGCTGTATGTGGAAATGTCAAACGCCAATGCTCACAAGAGACCAAATTTTTTCATATATCCAAGTATAAAAATAAATTTGTAATAACAGAATGAATAAATAACGAATTTTAATATATCCCATGCAAAGCTGGGAAATAAAACTAGTTCATTGATAAAATTAAATGTTTTAATATGTTCACTGGAAACATTATTTCTGAGAGAGAGATGCCAAATAATATTTGCCTTTTATATTTCTACTTTTGTTCCTCTTTAAAAGTTCAGCGTATAAAATTTTCATTTCATGAACATTCAATGTTCTTACATAATTTTTACTAGCAGTTAACTACTGATTATTGCAGAAGATATTGAAAAAAATTAATTATATTAAAATCAAGGTAAAAATAAAAATTTAAATTTTATTCTGTAATTTATCTCGACTTTGAAAATTAAGAGTTTAAAAATATCAAATTCTTTTAAATTTGAGAGGAATTAAAAAAACTAGGTAAATTAAAAAAAAATTTTCTTAATGTAAAAATAAATAGAAAATTTTAGGTTGATAATTAAATACAAGAAATAAGTTTCATATTATTTAGAATACATTCTGCCGCTAAATGTCACGGAGAAATTGTTAAAATATTTAGAAACTATTTAAACTTATTAATTTTAGAAAATATTTATCATATTTAACGAATCAGTGATAATCTCCGAATTGTTTATATGATAGTTAATTATTTTTGGTATTATCAAACAAATATTCATTTCTTTAAAATCCAGAAGTACATAACAAAATATGTAAATACAAAATCACTATCTTCACTGATAATAAAAACAAGCATCTAATTATTTTTTTTGTAAATTAATGCTGAAAGAAAAAGAAAAACGTGAAAAACACCGAAATATTTTGTAAATTTAATCAGCTTTTGCAAGACGCAATTATTAATTAATTTTTCAAACATTTTCAAATGTTTTTTATTGGTTTAAAAGCTCGAATTCATTTTAAGAGTTAATACATACCAAAAGGTAAAATATTAAAAAAAATATTAATTTTATAATAAAGTAAAATAATTTTATACAAGTGACAAAGAAATTTAAATGCAATTAATGAATTCTTATAAAAGATAAATTTTTCTTGAAATTAATTATTGTTATCAAAAAGATCTAGAAGAGATGGATAGAAATTTAATATGAATTACAAATTAACCATATAAAATAATAGACAAAAATAAAAACACTAAATGGAAATGATAAAATTAATTATTTCATTAAGTGAAGGTTAATAATTTAAACAAAATGTTTTTCACTTAAAATCTGTTAATATTGTATATTTTGGATGTTAATAACAAACGTTATAAACAACATTATATACAATTGTGAGAAGAGCGCGATGTTAAACGAACGTTTCCTGCAGTTCGTCTTCTTAACAAAATCCTATTTTTATGTAATTTCTTCCCCAAGTTATTATATAATATACAATTTTAATTTAACCTATTTTCACAAACTAATACATAACTGACTGATGTACATTACAGTTGTTATAACATATTATATATACATACAGTGCTTTTTTTCTGAAAAAAGGTGCCGGAACTTATCTGTACTATCCTTTATATGCAAAAAAATGACGCTGAAATTAGCTAACAAATAAAATAATTATGCAGGACACAAAATATACACTTTTTACCGACGACAGGAAACGATTTTAATGACGTAGTATATTAATAGCGTATATTTACAGTGAGCGTGTTTTATATAATAGTAATAACAAATAGGAAGCACGGAGTTATGATTCACTCGCTTTGGCGTACGACTACTACTTTTAATTTGATTGTAATTGACTATTTGAAATGTCAGAAACAGAAATATGACAAAAAACCAAAACATATGTCAATTTTTTTTAAATCATTCAGCGAAAAAAGGTGCCGGAACGCCGTTCCGGAGCGTTCCGTCAGAAAAAAGCACTGTATACATATAAACATAAACATTGATTATACAGTACACAAATTGCAAAAGTAAATAGTCAAAAGTTGTGTTGATAAAATGCTGTTTTATCTTTTAAATTTTATAGAATGAATTACTTTTAACTTTTTAGTAAAATCGCATATTAAAGTTAAGTATACTTGTGCCAAATTGTGTATTTGACTATGTGCATTTATTTTAAAATACGATTGACATACAGCTACAATTTTCCGTCTTACAAACCATGAATGCATTTATTTTTATAAAAGCAATATATTTTGAATTGACAAAAAGAATTGTAAAACGCCCTTCATTTACGATGACTAGACGCTATGTATTTTAAGGAAAACAAAGATACAAAGTTACAAATAAAAACAAATTTCTTTTGTGAAAATATCACACACAGCCACTTTTCAAAAACAGACAATTATGTTGTTATTGTGACAATATTTGACGCTTTTTAGTATAAAATTGTAGACATTTACTACAATATATATACTCTAAAACTCGAATTAATCCCCAACCCGAAATAATTTCCCACTGCGAGTTATCGTTATTTGAATAAATATTAAAAAGTTCATATATTTTTTAAATTGCACTTCTATACCATTTTTTGATTTCGTTTTAATATTATTAAAATTTAAATATCCCTTTATGAGAAATAAGAAATATAAAAAAACAAGCATAAGTTAAATGATATTGCTAGTTGTCGACTTAATGAAAATATCTCCGAAGTAGCTTCAAGATTTAGTATTGATAGACACACGCTGAGAGAATGGATCACTCAAGAAAATGAAAATCTTCAATCAAATTCAAATAAGTTTAGACTTCAAGGAGGAAAAATTAAGTTGAAGTTTGAGGATCTGGACAGTGTGTTATACGTATGAGTTATTGATGAACAATTAGAAAGAAAGTGCGTATATCGTTCACTGATTAATTAAAAGGCACCAAAATGTCATTTGAAGTAAATCCCTGTTCCAATCGGACCCCAATAAATGCATGGCTAGATAGATTTATGACGAGAAATTAACTAACTCCCCCCGACACTAATTGTTAATGGAAAGAATGAATCCATTCATAATGTAAAGTGTCGTTCATCTTTTTAAACTTTGAATCGATTACAAGTTTCCGCTGATAACCACTCCAAGAAACAAGACTTTATTGGTATTTGATAGCGCAAGGAGTCAAATTTTGAACTAAACGAAGGAGCATTTGCAAAAAAGAGAAAATTTATATTGTGTTATTGCAGGTGATTTAACGGAATACTTCAAACTGCAAACGTATTTTGGTTTAAATCGATTAAGGACATGTTTAGAGAAACTGCAATGCGGACAGGGCGAATCAAGGTCCGTCAAATTAACTAATTTCTCCATGGCTGTTGGAAAAATGGAATTTATTGGATGAAAATCAAATTAGAAAGAGTTTTGAGAAGTGCTTTCTCAATGACAATGCAAATTAAATTATAGATCATGACGGACAATTCGGAAAAGCTTATGAGATTAATTGAAAATTCAAGAGATAGAATAATTCAAAAAATTTCCACAAATGTTTCAGAGTCCAATTTTTTTGAAATAGGGGATGAAAAATAAATTGTTTAAATTCATTCAATTTTTTATAATACCTCAAATAATTCTCCACTCCCTGTATTTTTTGAAAAAATCCTTTACAAAAAAATAAAGTATATATATTTATATATATTATAAGAACTTTTTTTCATATTTCATCACTGATTTCTTTTCCGTTGTATTTATTAAAAAGAGCTTGAAGATTATAAATCAGTAAATATGATTGAATTGATATGAAATTGATCCCATTGTTTTAAAACACATAAAAGATACTTCTGAAAGATATTGACTCGGTAGTTTATTTTTCCTCATGTTTTGAGTAGATGTTTTGTCTTTTAGATACATGATTTTGTTAAATTCCGCTTTTATGGATTCAAGCTTTTATTGGTTACTTTCGCAATATTTTATTTTTTATTCATATTATTTATGTTTTTTTTAGGATTGGCTAGTTTCAGAGCTATATATATATATATGAAAGAATGACTTTGTCAATTATAAGTTTATATTTGGATTCTTCTGAAGATGCTAATCGTAAGCAGTTTAAGGACTATCGCTAAATATTGTTATAAGTCATTTAAAATCACGAATTCTCATTAATAAATTATAAAAATGAGAGGGAATAGGCTTAAATAGTTGAATTAATTATTTTCGTATGACCAATTAAAGTATATTTGTTATTAAATAGATTTTTTACTGATAAAATTTGTTGAAATAATATTATAAATTTATAAAAGAAATGAAGCGGAGAAATTTCTTTTTGAATTAAGTGAAGTAAAAATATAATTAAAAATTTCATTATCTATTTAAATTAATAATCTAATTGTACTCTTTTTCGAATTTATAAATACATATATATAGCATTTATTAAAAACCTTGACTATGAATCAGTAAATATATCGATGTTTTTTTGATATTCACGAATTTTTGCCATTAACTTTGTCAAATGATTTTGATATATATATTATAAGAAATATTTTAAGAAATTTTTTTTCCAATTTCAACCCTGATCATTTTTTTCCATTGAATTTATTAAAAAGAGAGCTTGAAAAATTCACTTGAAAAAGGCAGTGCCGAAAATTCGTGAGTATCAAAACACATCGATATATTACTGATTTATAGTCTTCAAATCAAACCAAATTAACTAAAACACATTGACGTTAAAAGAACATAAAAAAGAATGATGTTAATGATGATAACAATAATAATAAAACTAACCATTGTAGTAAATCCCCCATTATCCTTAAAGTTTAATGTTTTCTAAAAACTTCAAATATTTGATTTAAATTTACATTGTTTAAATGGAGCATCGAAAATGTAAATAACTAATGTTATTTAAATTAAATAAAAACAAACAAAAAAATAAAATACTGAAACAAATAATATTTCTAAAACACGCCAATTCTTGGAGAAAGCTGATCTGCATAAATAATGATAAAAATAATAACAAGACAAATTATTATACATAATTATAGGTAATTATAGTTTTTTGTATTACTATTATTATCTACTGTTTTTGTATTTATAGCATACATAATAAAAAATTCAAAATTTTATTAATTCAAATAAATCTCTTCTCGATAATATTTTTCAAACAAAATCGTTCAGTGAAATTCTTTCAATATAATAATTTCTAATTATGGAATTCAAGAAACAGTATCAATTAACAACATTCACACAAACATTAATTAAATTATTAATAATTTAAATAAATATAATTTATCAGTTTAATTAAGATATATATATATATATATATATATAATAATAATAATTATAATTATATAATAATAATAATTTTGAAGAAACATACTGCATTATTGAAGAAACATTTCAACAAGATAATAGATTGTGATAATAAATTAACAAACTAACAATTGAAATAAATTTATATATAATTCGTATTAGTATTTGAAATTCAAACTGCTTTTTAATCAAATTTAGATATTGGGGTTGGTTTTTCATATAAAAATTATTCTCCTTAAGAATTATGTAAGATCTTTGTAAGAATGTTTATGGCCCAGAATGATTATTAAAATTTACTGAAAGGTAAAATTTCATTTCTGAAACCATAATTTACAGATAAATAATGCTGAAAATAAACACATAACCCTTTATTGTTATGAAAAAAATTATAATTAATAATGTTTTCGTAACATTTCTAGTACAATTTTAAAATTGAATATAACAAAATTGAATTTCATAAAATCCTTCGTGACACTTTGAATTCGTTTGAGAATGTTAAAAAATCCTGTTAATAAAAGCGGCTTTAATTCGAATTTTAAATATTACAAATTATTTTTGTGGCAATTGACATTTAGTTTAAATAGATTATTATTATTATTATTATTATTATTATTATTGTTATCCGAAAATTAATGTGTAAAAAGCAGTGACTAATTGTATTTTAAATGTTTTTAATAGTTTTTTATAAATTATATATGTATATATTATTATATATTGATTGTTGTTTTTAGATTATAAAATTATAAAATTGGATTATTTTAAATTTCAATATTTTTAAAATTTCTTTTTTTTCTAATTTTGATTTGGTTTTCGATTAAAGACTTATTTTTTGTATTTAACAAAGATTTTCGACAATATTTTTTCCAGTATTTCCAGGTTTAATATATAATATTACCAAACATTTTCAGTTAAAGCTCACAAATATCTTCCCAAACTTGATTTTTGGAATTAAAATAAGTTTCACGTCTTTCTTTGTAAAAAGGTCGTAAAAAGGTTCAAGGAATTAAATGCAAACAATATTCATATTTGAAAATACAATCCATTTTGAAATTAATATAACATCAAACTTTGAACGATTGGAAATCATGACCTTTACCATATAAATAATTTGCTTACAAACAAAAATTTTTATGGACCAACCTAATAAAGTTTGGAAATATTGGCAATTTTCTAAAAAATAATTTATCTCAACTATAAAAAATAAATTCTTTGTGTATGTTTTTTTAAATTGAAATAGAAAATAATGTAGAACACCAAATTATTAGATATAGTAAAATTTCCATAGTTGTAAAAATAAAATATCTCTTTTCTTAATTATATACTTTTTTACATCATGTAAAAGTTTTAATATAATGAAAATAAGACAATTTTCCATATTTAGAAATAAATAATGAAATAATGTTTAATTAACCGATTTTGACAGTTGAAAATTTAAAACCTATTGAAAATATTTCCAAACTATTAAAATATTATCAAACAGCAGGATAATTCTAGTCCATTAGAGTAAGGCAGTTTCATATGTCAATTATATTTTTAAATGATTTCCCAGCTATTTTATATTTTCTCTTCAATAATAATATTTGTGAATAAAATATTTCCCATTCTCGTATTCATAGAAAACCTAAGGTTTATTTGTGCCGTAAAAACGTTTTGTATTGAATAACTTCTGATATTGTATAAAATACAATTTTTATTAATGTTGCAAAAAATATTACCGTGAATATTCTTTAAAAATCCAGCGAACTTCTTTATTTTCAATAAACAGCATCAAAAGATGAAAATTAGTTGATTAACAATTCACTAATAATATTAATTTTAGGAATAATAATTATATTAATAAAAATAATAATAATAATAATAATAATAATAATAATAATAATATAAAGTGATGATTTCTTGGTAGCAGCATTTATTATTTAAAACAATAAAATGATAATTTAAGCCTTTTGTTGCAAATAATGTATTTAATGAAAGAATTTTCGACAAGGACTATCCTATAGTCGAAAATTTTTTCATTAAATACATTATTTGCAGCAAAAGGATTATATTATCATTTTATTATTATTATTATTATTATTATTATTTTTATCATCATCATTTTTATTAATATCTAAAAATATTAATACTAGCCGTCAAATTTCGTTACATTCAGAACACGTGAATAATTAATTATAAGAATAATTGACAATTTGTGATTGTAATTATATATTCATGAATTCACTGAACAGTAATATTAATAAAACTGTCAATTTGGGAAACGAGTATAATTTATTTTTCTGTAATCATCATGCCCTACGTAAAAAAATTTTAAACTATTAATAAAATCTGGGCAGTTATATATCATTTTACGTTTATTTTCATTGATTGATTTGAGTTTTTCATGAACTATTTATCAAATGAGCTTTTGAAAACATTTACTTAAAAGCATTTATAAAATAATTGACTAGGATAGAAAAAAATATATAACCGATCATTTACAAATTTTAAGACACTTTAGTGTATATTTATTGGAAATAAGGAAATAGAAAATAGGATGTCGATGTTATCATGAATTCGGAAGGAGAAAAACGAAGCAAAATAAGTAAGAAAGGTAATACAAATACCTTAAATCATAGCATTTATTAACTAAATAACTCAAATTTTGAAGGAATTTGAGATATTATGTGTTTATATTTCAATAACATTCAAAGTAAGATGAACTTTGAACATAACAAAAAAAATTTAAATATTTCAAAATTCATATAAATACATTTTCTCAACATATTTTATCAAAATAAAAAAAATAAAAAAGTTTCTAATTTCTAAATTTTATTTCTAATTTAATCGCTTAATAAATTTGAAATTAATTAATAGTGAAATTTCACTGATTTATTCATCTATTAAAAATATTAATATGAATAATTAATTATATTTATCACTAAAAAATTTAAATGACTATCGACAATTAGAATAAAATTAAATTATCAAAATTGACCTAAATAAAACAAAATAATTCAAATTGTTAATAGTAAAGGGAGAATTATATTGTGAATTCTTTACTTGTAAACATATGAAAAACTAAACCAACAAATCAACCATGCGTGACGAGAGACATGTTTTTTTACAAAATAAAAATAATGTTCGCTACATATTCATTTTTCATTAATTTCTTAACGAAGCGTAAAATAGTTTCCTTTAAAAAATAAACAATATTTTTTTGAAATCAATTCCCACAGATAAAAATTTAAAAAGTAAATACTTAATATCATGAAATAATTTAAAAATTGGAACTACTTCAATAAAAAATTTTATTAGTATTCACGCAAACTACAGAAAATCTACAGAAAATTTGAAAAACAAATTTAACCTCCAAATCAAATATATAAATTATATCAATCTCGGATTTGCGTGCATGAATTTCAAAAATTGTTCATATTAATATATATTGAAAGCCAACGGATAAATTGACATTACATTAATTACATTAATTATAATAATTATTATTATTATTTTCTTTTTAAAAAAAAATCAAAATAGTATTAAAAAACATTTTAAAAATTATATTTTTAGAGATAATTTAAAAGAAATTAAATTTATTTTTATAATTAACTATTTGCTTTCGTTATTGAAAAATTAAAAAATTAAATTAAGATATTTAAGTGATTCAATTTATTACTTATTACTTATTTTCAATTACAATTATCACTTAATATAAATAGGAATATATGTCTTCTTGTTATAATAATAATAATAATAATAATATTATTGCTAAATTCTTTAATATTTACAAATTTTTATTGATAATATTAAAAGTTCTTTGTTATGTTCTTTAAATTTTTATGAGACAACTAATAAAAAATCGGAAAATTAAATAATGTGAATATATTAATTTTAATTTTTTCCTTAATTGTTGCCACATCGAAAGAAAAATTATTATTAATTAAAAAAATTAATATATAATTTTGTTTTACCAGATGATAAACAGAATTCAATTTTATTAAACAAAAACAACTTGTTTAAATTATTTATATGTATTGTCAATTGCGAATGATTAATGTGCTTATATGTAAATCGGAAAATATTTTAAATAAAATTTTGAAAATTTTTAATCGTTATATGAAATATTAATAAAAATTCAGTAATAAAAATCTAACTCGAAATTCGATGATTTTTAGCTTTAATTTATATATAAAATGACGATTAAAAAGAACTTATTTCCTTTAACTGATACTTTTACCTAACATGTAATTTATATACAGATTTTATACCCGATAAAATCAAATCAAAATATAAATATTTTACACAATTAAATTTATTTTTACTTTATTGTATGATTAAAAGAGTTCTTGTTAAAATAAAACATAAATAAAATTGTTAAAATCTAGAAAACAATAGAAATGATATGAAAACATCAGAATAACAATTAAAGTCATTGCGGATTTAAAAAAAAATTTATTTATTTTTTTTTTAAGACTTTTAGTATTTGAAAATAAATCTTATGACGATTAATATTTTATAAACAATTAACGAAATTAAATTTTAATCTTAACCATATAAATGAAATTTTGTTGAGTATATTATAACTTAGATGATTTCTAGGATAATTAGGCATCCTTAAAATTTAAATTTTAAATCGATTAAAAATTAATAAGTATCAAAATAATTAATTTTTATTTTAATTTTAAATTTCATTTGAAATGCTTTACTTTAAAAATATTAAAGAATTAATTTTCAGTAATTATGAAATAATATATATAATTATAAATATAAAAAATAAAATGTCAACAAAGATTTTATTTGCATAATTTGTTGCAATCAGTAAATTAATTGATAAATTTACCTGATGAATTAAATTTTCTTCAATTTTAGCAATTTTCACAGAGACATGTCTTTTGATGACAACAGAAATTGAGGAATACATCTCGCCAGCTTCTTTGATCAACAATTTCAGTGATTGTAAGGGATTTTCAGTAAGAGATCGGAATTGTTTTTTAAATTCAGAAAGTTTACTGAGCTTGTCTAGATTCCTGATAAAAACTGACGCGAGATCAAAATGAAAAATATCTCCAAAGATTTCAATTTTTGAATTCGGAATAAATATTTTCCCATTTTGAACATCGATTCCTTGGATTGCAAGAATTTCGTCACCAATTTTAAGTCTCCCATCCTAAAAAAGAGAAAAAGTCATTAAAAATATTTTGCATGTCATTAAATCAAGCTGAAAAAATGAGGAAAATGAGATTTGGAATATTTTATATTATTGATTTGCCATTAAAGTCAGTTCATTTTGATAATGATATAATCAACAAGCAGTTTGTTTATATTTGTTTATATAAATATTAATTTTATTTTAATTATTATTTTTCTAAACTTCTCATTACAGTTATTTAAAGTGTGATGTAAATAGTGAAAAAATATGTAAGGATGAGCGGTCTAACCTAATGTTTAGGCCTTTCATGACCAAGATAAAGTTGTTAGACATTTACAATTTAAGGTGATATTTTTTGTGTTTCAAAGAATTAAAGAATACATAGCATATGATCTGAAGTAATGAAAATAGAAATAAAACATAAATATCGTAGAAAAACCATCATAGAGGTAAACAATGAAAATTTATATTTTTAAAATAAATTTTTTAAAATAAATTTTGAAAAATTTCAAAAAAAAATAATTGCTTTACTCCTCCAAAATATCTATAGTTAATATAATCTAGAAATAAAAAATTTAAAAAATGAAAATTATAAATATTTTTAAATATTATGAACTTTTCAAAAAGTTTTTATAATTTTAAATAATTTTATAAAAAATCGAATTTATTACAAAATTAATGTGAAATTTTAAAAACTTAAAACAAATAAATTATTATTATTATTATAATTAGTAATATCAATCAACCATTTCAATTTCCCGATCAGCCATTGATAGCTTGTGAATTGCTTCTGTTTGTTTTATAGCAAATACATAAATATACATAAATCATTAATAAAAATAAATAACTACAGTAAAAAATACAAGCAATAAAACTAGAATAAGGAAATTTTTTATTTTTCGTGTCAATTAACCATTTCCAATTTCCCAATTAGCCATTGATAGCTTGTGAATTGCTTCTGTTTTATCTAAACCTTTTGCCACCAACAAATTTACTTTCATATCCATCTCTTTAAAATATGGCTTTTCTGGCCCATCAGCAAATATGTGATTCCAATATGAAGCTGTGCGCTCAAATAATTCTTTATTGTTGATAAGTTGACTAGCTACGATTGCATCTTGAGGATCATCGGGTTCAGGAAGAATCAAGAGGGTTTTGATTGACGTGAGTATATTTTTAATAGAAATTGAAGGCATCCATTTATCGCCTTTTAATAAATCTAAACAAATGCATCCAGTTACCGAACTGATATTTGGATGCCAAACTCGTGTAATAAATGTTGCTTTTAGAACTTCAAATGGAAAGGTTTTTGGGATTTCAATTCTTATTTCATATTCACCACCTTCATAAGGACTGTTTTCAAATCCAATAAATGAACCAATGAGCTTTGTAAGATCGCTATCATTTATTAATGCAAGTTTCATTTCGTTATCTCCACTGAATCTTTTTAATTCTCCTATTACTCGTCTTTCTGCACTATTATTCATATTTGATAAGTTTTGATGATCTTATTACACTATCTTTGCATCATTGGACATGTTAGAATTAAAATAATATTTATTCATTTTTTCATTGGTTTAAATAATTATTTAATTAAATATATTTATAATATATATATAATTATTTACAGAAATTAATTATAAAAAATTAAAAATTTATTCAAATATTAAGATTCAATAGAATTTTTATTTTTAAATTGTATTTTATTTTCAATATTTTTTAAATTTTTTAATTAATTCAATCAAACGCATTGTTGTAAATTTAACTTTTATCATTTTATTTATAAAAATATTTTCACAATGATTACATATGTTATTGATGGAGTGGACCTCATACTAAAATGGTCAACCTGTATGTTTGTAAGATTCTTAAAAGATTTATTTTTTTCTTAAAGAACTTTCATTTTTCGTCCCATGATACGTTAACAAACATTTATTTATTCATTATTTCATTATTCATTTGCAATTTTTTAAATTTTAAAATAAATTTTTAAAATGAAAAATTTCAAAAAAATAATAATTTCGTTACACCGTCAAACTCAAAACTACTTCAGACTCTTCCAAAGTATCTATAGTTACCGGAAAGCATCAAAAAATGAAGAAAAAGCTGAAATTCCTGTCTAAATTTATTTACTCATATGTATAAATCAAATAATAAACATAAATTTGAATTTATAGTTATGCTTATTTATTTGTTGTTTTTTTCAAACATACATCAAACATACAACATTTCTTTAAAATCGTAGATTAAAATGTTTTTATTTACTGAAACTTTCTGTCGAAAATATTTTTCCAAATAAATTTTCAATTACAAAACAAAAGAAAAATCAATTGAATTTATAAAAAACAATTTTTGAAACGGTAAAACGGTAAAACGGAACAACGGAAGGTCAAAATATTCAAAATACTTCCGTTTGAGACATAATTCCTGTCAGTTTTAAGTGCGTGTTTTTTAGGAATTAAATTGTTTTGCTTAGACTCTAATTTCATTACGAGAAAATCAATTTTTTAATAAAAAGGTAATTGTAAAAATTTTCAAATTGCTTTTTTCTTAAATAAAATAAAAACAAAAGAATAAAAGTTTGCAGAAAAGTTGCAAAAAGGAATATAATTTTTTATAATAAAAAAGCCATGTTTATTCTGAATATTTTAAGGGGATCTCCTTGGTCTTGGGATTTTCAATACAAAAGGGGTTCTCAATAAAAGCATGGTAATTTAATGATAAATAGGTGAATTAGGGTATAAATTTTAAATTAAAGTAAATTAAAAGCTCAAATAAGTAAATTATGGTATAAATTTTAAAATTAAAGCAAATCAATGGTCTAAAATTTTAAATAAAAGTAAATTAAGGGTCTAAAAATTGAAATAAAGTAATCAATGGGCTCAAATAAGTAAATTATGATCTAAAATTTTAAATTAAAGTAAGTTAAGGGATAAGTAAGGAAATTAAAGTAAATCAACTGGCTATATTTGGGAATCAATGGCTAAATTTAAAATTAAGTAATACAAGCATTATATTTTTAAATTAAGTAATCAATGGTCTAAAATTTTAAATTAAAGTAAAATTTTTAAATAAGTAAATTAAATTAAAAATTTAAAATTTATTAACAAATAGTTTGAAGTCGGCTTTTGAAAAATGAAAATGTTTATGAAATAATTTTTTAATGACAATTTTAGATTGAAATTTTTATGAAATATTTTTCAATGTTAATTTTAGATGCAAATCTTTGTGAATTAATCAATGACCACGTGAAATTATTGGTTAAATATATTAACAAGTGTTATATTTGGTTGTTAAGTAAATTATGGGTTTAAATTTTTAAATTAAAATAATATTTTTAAAAATTAAAGTAAATTCATGTAAGAATTTTAAATTTATTATCAAAAAGTTTGAATAATAGTCGGCTTTTGAGAAATGAAAATTTTTATGAAATAATTTTCAAAGACAATTTAGGATGAAAGTTTTTATAAAATAATTTTCAATGACAAAATTAAATACAATTTTTTATTAAATTAATTTCAAAGTCAGATTTCAATTAACTTCAATTAACTTCTTAATAATAACAATAATAAATAAGTGTTATATTTGATAAATAAAAAAATGAAGATTAGACTATATTTTAAAATTAAGTAATAAATTTTGAAAGATAATGAGAATTAATAGTAATAATTAAAATTAAAGTAAATTAAGGTGTACGTTAATTAGGTAAATTAAGGTTAAATTTTAAACTACCAACTATTACAACTAGATACTGCCAACCACATAACCTTCACATAAAATTATAACAATATTTTTGTTGATTTGTAGAAAATATTGATTTTAGTGAATTTTGATATTTTAATTGGCTCTTACTACACGAATTTTGCTACGAAATTATTTCAATGGAAAATCTTTTGGTGTCTATAAAAGTTAAATAAAATTCATATTTTTGAAAAACTTTTACATTTTCTAAGGGTTTTAGGAGGATTAATATATAAAAGGGAGGATATGATCTCAAGTGGGTAGAATCTTTAAAAAACATTAAGAGATATAGTCGGTTGGATTTAGTGAGAGATTGGTTAAGATGGTAATTACATTACAATTTTGTTTCTCTTTCTTACTATAAAAATCATGTTAAATTTCTTAATTTTTTTTATCCATTTCACTATCATACAAACAAGTTGGTCTGTTGCTTATAAAACACACTAAGTAGATTATTTTCTTGATTTTAGAAACTGCTATATATATATATATATATAGTTATTTTAAGTACAAAAAAATTAAAATTAAAAATTTATGACTTTATACGTCACGTTGAAATTCGTTGTCAGCTCAAATGTTACTTAATGTTACTTAAACTCTACTTTATGTATACAATAGATGATTGTCAATGAATAAAATAAGAGATTAGCTCATTTTTAAATTAGGATAAAATATACAAATGAAAATTTTAAATTGATAGATGATAAAGTATTTGTTTAATTTATTTCTCTCGATATAAATCATATGACAACAAGACTTATAAATAATTGTTATAGATATATAATTAGGTACTTTTGTTAAAATTTAATTTTAGCAAAATAATAATTTATTTTCAAAAAAATGTCATTGTAGTTTTTCAAACTTCTAAATTGGTCAAAAAAACTGTTAAAATATCATGAAGTGTTGAAATACACAAAGACTCAATAAAACAATTATTAGAATATTTGAATATGAAATAAAATAATCAAAGTTTTTAAAAAGTGTTATTTATAAGGTATATGAAGCAGTTTGTAAAATCAATTAATTAAAATTTAAATAGGATAAAATTTACTAATAAATATCAACAGAAAAAAGTTGTCAATGATGATAGACTATTTAATAAATAATAAATTAATAATAAATAAAAAGTAAAAGTAAAAAAATTATTTTAGAATAATTTAAAGAAACGAAAATAATAAACCAATTAATTATTCAGTTAATAATTATCAACATAACGTTACTTAATAAATTAGCTAAAACAAAGTTTGCAATTAGAATGGAATTTTCAAGCAAAATAATTAATTTAAAGGAATTAATGATAGAAATATTAATAATGAAAAAATATCTTAAAAATGAAGATTAAATAATGATGTATTTTTGTTTCTCAGTCCGGGGTCTTCTCATAGGATTGTTAAAAAGAATTAATAAATTATTTAAATAAAATTAAAGATTGTAATTAAGATAAACTAAGTTTTAAAAACTGTCAAATATTTGTGGATAGATACCCTAAAACCGGTTATAAAACAAAGATTTATATGTTTTAGCAATTTAAAAGCCCATCACTTTATCTACAATTTCCTAGTCATTCATTTATGAACAAATAGATTTATTTATGTATAAAAAGACTAAAACGCAAAACTAATGAAATGTATTTCAAGGAAAATATCCATATCATCGGTGTGCAATTGTAATTTGCGTCAAAAGTTACATATGGAAACCATAATGATGTAATAGTTATAATTTAATGATCTCAATAGATTTGTTGCTGATTGAATGTTAATTGTAGAGGATTGTGATCGACTTTGGAGATTTATTTAATATGGCTGTTAGACTATCAATTATTTACATTTAATATAATTGAATATAAACATTTAATAAGTTTTAATATTTATCAGAATATGATGGTTTTTTAAGATATTCTTTGTAAAATTTGACAAATTATGCAATATATTCTCGGATGAAAACAAAATAGAAAATATAATAAGATTTGGTAATCTCAGCGAAAATAATATCAAAAATCAAAATTCACCTGATGAGCAGATCCATTTTTCAAAATAGATTTGATATGAAACTGTTTCTGATTATGGTTTAGACTTTTTTGATTATCACAAGAACCAATATTGTCGGGAAATTGTTGAATCTCTCTGGAGTGATCTTCACGACATTCCACAGAAATCCCAAGAACTCCTGCTGACACTTGTAAATAACAGGTTTTGTCAATGTCATTGCTGACTGCTATAATGAAATGGAACACTTTCGACTTCTGGAAAAGAAAAAAAATTGTTTATTCAATACATATTGAAGTTCTAATACAATATAAGACAATGAAACACTTATTGAAAATTTTTAAATTTCTTTTGAGATCCAACAAAAATTAATCAGTAAAAGTATTTGTTTATATTTTCCTTTGGGAAATAATCAATTGAATTTAGTTATTTTTTTGTTTAATCTGTCTGGTTAAAATTCAAAATATTCAGAAAATATAATTATTTAATCATGTGAATTGTGACAGTTGTTTATTAATTTTTTCTTCAAAATATGATTTAAGATTTAATAAATGTTAATAATTTTTGAAATTTATCGTGAATTTCTTTGAAAAAGTGTTAAAAATAAATTTTCTTATTTCACTTACTGAACCTATATTTGACATGATTATGGTTATTTGAAAAATATTTGCTTTCCTACAATTCCATTTATTTCATTTACATAATATTAATAAAATTAAAATATATTAAAAATTAAAAATGTATAAATAATTAAATGTACGTTCTTTTGTCAGTTTATTTATTAATTATCTTTAACAATAAATAGTCTTTTCTGATTATTACATAATATATTATAATTAATATATTATGATTGAATAGAATGTAAGAAATAATATTATTTTATTCTTCGGTTTAAAACTATTTGGCCAGTTTTTATTTAAAAAGTTTTTTCTTTTTAAAATTATAATAATGCAAAAATACTTAAAATTTCATTTAAAGTTCAACATAAAGTATATTTTTCAAATTATTTGAAAAAATTTAAATAATTTATTATATTTTAAAATAATTAAAAACATACTTTAAAAATAACAATAACCAGAAATATTCAAAATGTTAAGTAAATAATTAAAAAATAATTAATTTATCAAAATTCTTAGGACTATTCACAATGTTATTGCAAAATATATGAACCCAAAATTTATTAAATTTATTGTTAAAACTTTTAAATAAATATTTAAAAATAATTATTTAATAATTAAAATTTTAAAATAATTAATTATTTTTCTAATACAGCTGATAATACTGTATTTTCGACAATAAAACAATTTTAAAAATCATTGGAATTAATTGTGGTATTGGTATTGTCATTATTATCAGTATTATTTTGTAATTATTATTTCAAATAATTTTAGAAATTAATAAAAATTCAGAATAAATAAAAATTGTGAGGATCTTGAAAATGGAAATTTTTAATTGAAAGATTTTTTTTTCATAGATTAATAGTTGTTAATATTATTACTATTTTACGATTGATTGTATTTAAAAAACATCTTTGTAATTATTATAATCTAGTTATTATTATTAGCAAGACAGAACATTCGTTCTAGTTCCTCAATAGCAATATTACAATAAAATAATAACACACATGATCTAACATAATTTAAAACTAATAAATAAATATTTAAATTTTTAAAAAAATTTCAATTCATAATTAAAATATTTAACATGTTGAATATTTTTTAAATATTTGTTAGAAATTAGATAATTTGAACCAATGAAAAAATGAATAAATATTATTTTAATTCTAACATGTCCAATGATGCAAAGATAGTGTAATAAGATCATCAAAACTTATCAAATATGAATACTAGTGCAGAAAGACGAGTAATAGGAGAATTAAAAAGATTCAGTGGAGATAACGAAATGAAACTTGCACCAATAAATGATAATGATCTTACAAAGCTAGTTGGTTCATTTATTGGATTTGAAAACAGTCCTTATGAAGGTGGTGAATATGAAATAAGAATTGAAATCCCAAAAACCTTTCCATTTGAAGTTCCAAAAGCGACATTTATTACACGAGTTTGGCATCCAAATATTAGCTCGGTAACTGGATGCATTTGTTTAGATTTATTAAAAGGTGATAAATGGGTGCCTTTAATTTCTATTAAAAATATACTCACGTCAATCAAAACTCTTTTGATTCTTCCTGAACCCGATGATCCTCAAGATGCAATCGTAGCTAGTCAACTTATCAACAATAAAGAATTATTTGAGCGCACAGCTTCATATTGGAATCACATATTTGCCGGTGGACCAGAAAAGCCATATTTTAAAGAGATGGATATGAAAGTGAATTTGTTGGTAGCAAAAGGTTTAGAAAAAACAGAAGCAATTCACAAGCTATCAATGGCTAATTGGGAAATTGAAATGGTTAATTGACACGAAAAATAAAAAATTTCCTTATTCTAGTTTTATTGCTTGTATTTTTTACTGTAGTTATTTATTTTTATTAATGATTTATGTATATTTATGTATTTGCTATAAAAAAAACAGAAGCAATTCACAAGCTATCAATGGCTGATTGGGAAATTGAAATGGTTGATTGATGCAACTATTTATAATAATAATAATAATTTATTTGTATTAAGTTTTTAAAATTTCACATTTATTTTGTAATAAATTCGATTTTTTATAAAATTATTTAAAATTATAAAAACTTTTTGAAAAGTTCATAATATTTAAAAATATTTATAATTTTCATTTTTTAAATTTTTTATTTCTAGATTATATTAACTATAGATATTTTGGAGGAGTAAAGCAATTATTTTTTTTGAAATTTTTCATTTTAAAAATTTATTTTAAAACTTTAAAAAGTTATTTTTTATATTGTTGGTTCGAACAAGGTTGCATTGTTGATTCAGAAAATCTGTAGATTCGAAAATATAAATTTTCATTGTTTACCTCTATGGTGGTTTTTCTACGATATTTATGTTTTTGAAAAGTTCATAATATTTAAAAATATTTATAATTTTCATTTTTTAAATTTTTTATTTCTAGATTTATAAATGGCTGATCTTGAAATTGAAACTACTAATTAATACTACCAATTATAATAATAATAATTTATTTGTTTTAAGTTTTTAAAATTTCACATTAATTTTGTAATAAATTCGATTTTTTTTAAAATTATTACCTTTCTAATATTTAAATTTTTAAAATGTTTATAAATATTTATAATTTTGATTTTTAAAATTTTTATATTTTTATATTTATGAATGCTTTCCGGTAACTATAAGTACTTTGGGGGAGTCTGAAGTAGTTTTGAGTTTGACGGTGTAACGCAAAAACTTTTATTTGAAACTTTTGATTTAAAAAATTTATTTTAAAATTTAAAAAGTTATTTTTTTATTTTTGTTCGAACAAAGTTCCTTTTTTAATTCAGGAAATCATTAGATACGAAATTTTTATTATCTTGTAATACATTACCTCTTCGATTGTTTTTCTACGATATTTATGTTTTATTTTTATTTTCATTATTTTAGATCAGGGTTTAGCAAACATCTTCAGCGACGGAACACTTAGCATATCGTAAAATTTTGGTGGAGCACTTAGCTTATTTTTTAGGTTGTGTAATTCATAATGGTATAAATAAAAATAGAAAATATTATTAAAGAAATATCATTTATTAAAAAACATAAAAATACAAATAAATAAAACTCCTAATGACTTTGATGATTTTGCGTTCTTAAATTACAAATTTATTATATATGTGGCACAAATATTGGTCAGTTGTATTCTCATATTTGCCGTGGCGTCGAGTATATTTCTGTATTTTGTTTTAGTTGCAAAATATTTAGAAAACCCCACTTCACATAAATATGTCGTGGAAATCATAAGTAAACAAACCACAGCTTGTTTTGAGACATTGGGGAACTCTTCAGTCAGACTTCCCCAGAAATTATTTAATGGCTGATCTCTAAATTTTTTTTCAAATCAGAGTCATTAATTAAGTCAATCAAATGCTCATGATTTCTTGCGCTTTAGCCCACTCCACTGGTTTAACTGTCACTGAAAATAGATTCCGAACCCAGGAATCTTCCTTACTTGTTTTCGGAAAATTTTTCGAAATAGCTGTTTTCAAGTTATATAGGTGTTCTAAAAATACTTTTGAAATTTTTTTATCGACTTGAAAATTCAGTGCATTCAAACATTTATCTAAGACAGGAAAACAATCAAAATTATTAGACTCAACTGATGAAATCCTAAATTGTATTTTTCTATCAAAAGATTCAATTTTATCTCTCATATTAAAAATTGTAATTCTTTTTCATTGTAATGATAAGCAAACATCATTGCATTTTGAAAAAATATTCGCCAAATATGCAAGATGTATTAACCAGGAAGGATTTGTTACAATTTGATAAAATGATGATACAAATAATTTTGATCCTTCAAAGAAGACTAATAATTCATTTCGAAGTTCATCAAGTCTTAATAGTGCTTTTCCATCCGTATGTAATAAAAGTGCTTTATGTTCACTCCCCATTTCATCGCACAAATTTTAAATAATCTGGATTGAAGTTGCCTAGATTTTACATAATTTATCATTTTCACGGCTTCATCCATAACATTTTTTAAATTTGTGGAAATTATTCTTAGTCAACAGTGCATGCCTATGCAAAATACAGTGACTGCTAGTAGCTCTCGAAGCTACTTTTAGGATACGTGATACAACACCTTTCATTTTTCCTACCATTGCACGAGCACCATCTGTACATATATCAATACACTTTTCCCAGCCTATCTCTTGTTTTGTAATGTCATCATTAATACAGTTGAATATATCTTCTCCTATAGTTTTTCCATGTAGATATTCACACGTGAGTAAATCAATACTTTTATCATATGTATAACGAACAAATACCAATAGCACAGCTAGTCCTGCGACATCTGTATATTCATCCATTTGAAATGCATATTCACTGCAAAGTCCAAGTCGATGAATTAACTCTTTCTCTATAATAGCAGAAATATCTTTAATGCGTCGTGAAACAGTATATTTTTGATAATTGCATTGCATCCATTTTTTTGTAGCCTGCTCATTAAGAATACATAATAATTATTGGAAAATCGAGAATCGGGGGCGATGTGTAAACACGAAAAAGCGAACTGTCCTTTCGTGCACCGAAGATCATACTAACAAGACATTAGCGAATCAGGTAAAAACAATCCCATCTACCACATCTCTTTCATGGGCACAAGGTGAAAGATAGTATTTCTGCCTCATTAAAAAATATTGGCACTTTTTAAAGACTTTTATTGCTGTATCCAACTTGACGTCGTAAAACTCAATGAAGTTTAACCGTCGCTCGTATTTTATTATGAAGTAGAATATGTTCAATTTTCTAAATTTACTCCAAATTTTTGCTAAATATCTATTTAGGCTTCTTCTTAGAATCCCTGCTTTAGATCATATGGTATGTTTGCCGTTGGGCCAGAAAAGCAATATTTTAAAGAGATGGATATGAAAGTGAATTTGTTGGTAGCAAAACGTTTAGAGAAACAGAAGCAGTTCACAAGGTAAATCATCACTTAATAATAATAATAATAATAATAATAATAATAATAATAATAATAATAATAATAATAAATATAATAATAATAATAATAATAATAATAATAATAATAATAATAATAATAATAATAAATATAATAATAATAATAATAATAATAATAATAATAATAATAATAATAATAATAATAATAATAATAATAATAATAATAATAATAATAATAATAATAATAATAATAATAATAATAATAATAATAATAATAATAATAATAATAATAATAATAATAATAATAATAATAATAATAATAATAATAATAATAATAATAATAATAATAATAATAATAATAATAATAATAATAATAATAATAATAATAATAATAATAATAATAATAATAATAATAATAATAATAATAATAATAATAATAATAATAATAATAATAATAATAATAATAATAATAATAATAATAATAATAATAATAATAATAATAATAATAATAATAATAATAATAAATCAACCCACTAGGTACCAATAATAAAACACCGGAAGGATAACACAAGAAAAGAAACACAAAATCAATAATAAACTTTATTCTTCATCACTTATTTATGTAAGTAGTGGGATGTGTCACCACTGGCACACTACCCCCACCCCAGGGGGGGGGGGGGGTAAACGAAAAAATATTTTTTCAAGGTCAAATTTTAAACAAAGACATATGACTCACCAATGGTCATTGAAACAAAGACCATGACTCATCCTATGACTCATCAAGGTCATTGAAACAAAGACCATGACTCATCCACAGTCATTGGATGACTCATCAAGGTCGTTGGTTGGCTCATCAAGGTCATTGAAACAAAGACCATGACTCATTCAAGGTCATTGGATGACTCATCAAGGTCATTGAAACAAAGGCCATGACTCATCCAAGGTCATTGGATGATTCATCAAGGTCAATTTTTAAGGTCAAGGTCATATTTTTTAAAGGTTAAGGTCATATTTTTAAGGTCAAGGCCATATTTCTAAGGTCAAGGTCATATTTTTAGGGTCAAACCTTCACCAAAGGGTATCATTCGAAAGGTATTTGAGAGGTCTATCTAATGGTCATACCCTCGAAGGTATATGATGGATCCTCGGCCTTCAAAGGGTCAAAAACCTTCGAATTTTTTCAAACTTTATAATATATATATCAGTCGAAAGGTATTTGAGAGGTCTATCTAATGGCTATACCCTCGAAGGTATATGGTGGGTCAATAACCTTCAAAAGGTATCCAAAATTAAATATTTATCAAATCATATAATATATATATCATTCAAAAGGACTTTTGATGGTGAGTTCGAAGGTCCAAGGGTTCAAGGTTCAAAGATTTTAAAACATTATAATATACATATCAAACAAAAGGTATTTGAGAGGTCTATCTAATGGTCATACCCTCGAAGGTATATGATGGATCCTCGGCCTTCAAAGGGTCAAAAACCTTCGAATTTTTTCAAACTTTATAATATATATATCAGTCGAAAGGTATTTGAGAGGTCTATCTAATGGCTATACCCTCGAAGGTATATGGTGGGTCAATAACCTTCAAAAGGTATCCAAAATTAAATATTTATCAAATCATATAATATATATATATATATATATATATATATATATATATATATATATATATATATATATATATATCATTCAAAAGGACTTTTGATGGTGAGTTTGAAGGTCCAAGGGTTCAAGGTTCAAAAATTTTTAAACCTTATAATATACATATCAAACAAAAGGTATTTGAGATTTAAGTATCATGGTCATACTTTCAAAGGATTATGAATGGTCCTGAAACTTCAAACCTTCAAAGGGTCCAAAACCTTTAAAAATTATACATATAGATATATACATGTCAAATAAAAGGTAATACAAAGGTGACTATGATGGTCATACCCTCAAAGGTCATACCATGGAAAGGGTCCAAGGTTCAAAAATTTTTCAAACCTTATAATATACATATCAAACAAACGGCAATAAAAAAGTACTCATCGATGACTCATTTATTTTTTGAACAAAGACAATGACGCGCCCATGGGATATATTATTTATTACTATCAATAGTATTATTATTATTATTATTATTATTTTCGAAGATATTTTCAAAATTTATTATTAATATTATTATTATTATTATCATCAAGTTTTAATTACCAAGGTAATTTAAACAAAGACCATGACTCAGTCGCTGAATCATCAAGGTCGTTCTATTTTTAGTAACAAAGACATCTATTTTTAGTAACATTTTGAATATATTTTTAGTAACATTTTTGATCCGATCTTTGATCCGATGACTCGCCAATGTCGTTCTATTTTTAGTAACAAAGACATCTATTTTTGTTCCAGCGGTTTATTTTTGTTTTAATTATCGATTACGTTATAATTTAATTTTGTTTAAATTGTTAATTATATAATAATATTTTTATTTTTTGTTTTAATTATCGAATACGTTATAATTTAATTTTGTTTAAATTGTTAATTATATAATAATATTTTTATTTTTTGTTTTAATTATCGAATACGTTATAATTTAATTTTGTTTAAATTGTTAATTATATAATAATATTTTTATTTTTTGTTTTAATTATCGAATACGTTATAATTTAATTTTGTTTAAATTGTTAATTATATAATAATATTTTTATTTTTTGTTTTAATTATCGAATACGTAATAATTTAATTTTGTTTAAATTGTTAATTATATAATAATATTTTTATTTTTTGTTTTAATTATCGAATACGTAATAATTTAATTTTGTTTAAATTGTTAATTATATAATAATAATTTTATTTTTTGTTTTAATTATCGAATACGTAATAATTTAATTTTGTTTAAATTGTTAATTATATAATAATTATTTTATTTTTTGTTTTAATTATCGAATACGTAATAATTTAATTTTGTTTAAATTGTTAATTATATAATAATAATTTTATTTTTTGTTTTAATTATCGAATACATAATAATTTAATTTTGTTTAAATCGTTGATTATGTAATAATAATATGTTTTGTTTTAATTTTCGATTACTCAATAATTTAATTTTGTTTAAATCGTTGATTATATAATATTTTTTGTTTTAATTATTGATTACGTAATAATTTAATTTATCATTATTATTGGGAAAGATATTAACGCCCGCGTGGAAGATGTTATTTTCAAAATTATTATTTTCGAAGTTTTAATCAATATTATTATTATTATTATTATTATATTATTATTATTATTATTATTATATAGTCCGAGTTTATCCGACAAAATATTCTGTCCCCCTATGTGTATTTGTCGTAAGGGTACTGGTCACATTCAACATGTCGCAAGGGTATTAATATTATTATTATTATAACATTATTATAACTTCATTATTTTCAAGGTCATATTATTATTTTTCAAAATATTATTATTTTCAAGGTCATATTATTATTTTTCAAATATTATTATTTTCAAGGTCATATTATTATTATCAAAATATTATTATTCTCAAGGTCATATTATTATTTTTTCAAATATTATTATTTTCAATGTCATATTATTATTTTTCAAAAATTATTATTTTCAAGGTCATATTATTATTATCAAAATATTATTATTCTCAAGGTCATATTATTATTCTTCAAAATATTATTAATTTCAAGGTCATATTATTATTCTTCAAAATATTATTATTTTCAAGGTCATATTATTATTTTTCAAAATATTATTATTTTCAAGGTCATATTATTATTCTTCAAAATATTATTAATTTCAAGGTCATATTATTATTCTTCAAAATATTATTAATTTCAAGGTCATATTAATTTTTTTCAAAATATTATTATTTTCAAGGTCATATCATTATTTTTTCCATATGTTTGAAAAACTGTAGTAGATGTCAGAGTTGTGGTGTCATAATCGATGAATCTCATTCAGTGTATTTTGTGAAATTAATGTTGTAAAACTCCTATTTATTATTATTATTATTATTATTATTATTATTATTATTATTATTATTATTATTATTATTATTATTATTATTATTATTATTATTATTATTATTATTATTATTATTATTATTATTATTATTATTAGTATTATTACTATTATTATTATTAGTATTATTTGCGAAGTTCTTATTATTTTATTTTCTGCATCAATTTACGATTTTCAATATTTGATGATTATTTTTAGGAACATTTTCATAATTTTTAACGTTTTCATCATTTTCAATATTTTCATCATTTTCAACATTTTCAATATTTTCACGATTTTCAACATTTTCAGGAACATTTTCATAATTTTCAACGTTTTCATCATTTTCATCATTTGTATGATTATTTTAATAATTTTCTATATTTTCAATATTTTCACGATTTTCAACATTTTCATGATTATTTCAGAAACTTTTCATCGAATATTTTTCAAAGTATTATTTTCAAAGAATTATTTTCAAATTATTTTCAAAGTATATTATTATTATTGTTATTATAATTATTACTATTATTATTATTTTTTTGCGAAGTTCTTATTATTTTATTTTCGATGTTTTATTATTATTTACTTCATAATTCATAATTCATAATTTTTAACGTTTTCATAATTTTCAACGTTTTTATCATTTTCAACATTTTCATCATTTTCATGATTTTTAACATTTTCATAATTCTCACGATTTTCAATATTTTCATGATTATTTTCTTCAAAATTCTTATTTTATTTATAAAATATTATTATTATCATTTTCAAAATTATTTTCAAATTTCTTATTATTTATTTTCAAAGTATATTATTATTATTATTATTATTATTATTATTATTATTATTATTATTATTATTATTATTATTATTATTATTATTATTATTATTATTATTATTATTATTATTATTATTATTATTATATGCTCCTAGTCTATCCGACAAAATATTTTGTCCCCCTATGGGTACTGCTCACACTCAACAGGTTGCAAGGGTACTAGTCATGCTTATTATTATTGTTATACAATATGATGTTACTTAGACATTTGAAGGTTCAACCATGGTTACAATTTCTACATTTTGAAAACACTAATTTGATTTATGAATGGATAGCAAAAACCGATTTGATTGAAAATAAGCTAACGGAAAAAACTGAACGATGTTAAGAAAAGGTATTTAACTTGTTCAATTTGTAAAGAAAATCAAGTTTCGGTTTTGTATTTACCGTGTGCTCACGTAATTGTTTGTTCTAAGTGTCACGAGAAGAATTTTCACAATTGTCAAGCCTGTTCAACTCTGATTAATGAATATCATACTATATACATGTAAGTTCTCAATACAAATCAATACAATATCAAAGTCAAATGAATTATTACCATACATAATGACGGTACTAAAATGTAGAAAATTTTCAAACATTGAATAATATGAAATCATCTTGGTAATTAAATATATTGGGCGCAACTACCAAATGTTGATGATATGATGAATGGTTTGGTATTTATAATATATGATATTAGATTATTCAGAATGAAATATACCCATGAGTTCATCAAAATGGGAAAAAGATCTTCTCAAGAACCATGAAGATGCTGGAAAAGCCGAAGAAACCCTAACCAATATTTTAAAGTTGACATTATGTGTTACAGTAGTATTGGTTATTATTGTTTCGTAAATAAATGTTTTAATTTGTTTTTATAAATTTATTGTTTTATTTCAATACTTTTTGATTAAAACATATTCATTATTAATTCATTTTGTTTTAATATTTGTATTATTTTTTAAATAGTGTTATTTATATATATGGAAATTTACAATTATATATACAATTATATATTATATACAATTATATTTACAATTATATTTACAATTATTATAAATCATAATGATGCTTTTCTTCTGTCCATTGATTCTCCTCTGATATTACTGCCATAATTATCTTCGACAAAATGCAAAGATAATATTTCTAGTGTCTTTGTTAATCATGCCCATTTATTGCAAAGTCTTTGTTAATTATGCACTTGTATTGCAAATTTATTAGTCATACAATTATATTATTTCTTCATGCCCTGACATAATATTATTATTTATTATTATTATGATTATTTTATTTAACAATACCATATAGCAAATTTTTAGGCAATTTAGTGAAAAGTTATTTTAAATATAGCGATTTCTTAAGTCAAATATTTCCAGATAAATTTACCAATTTAGTCAGAAATCCCTGGTTTTTGGCTGTACCATTTAATTAAAATATTCTAGGATTCATAACAAATATTTTGATATAGTTGATACATATACCAATTATTTCAATTATTTAACTAGAAACATAACAGAATTCTTAGGTAATATAGTATTTTTTAGTTAATTTATAAATATTATCTGACATTTTGATGTGTTTGACAACAAATTAATCAATAAAAACCATATTCTAAGTTTTTATATATAGTCTGAATTTATCCGACAAAATATTCTGTCCCCTTATGTGTATTTGTCGTAAGGGTACTAGTCACATGTCGTAAGGGTATATTAATTAAGGCCTATGTATATTAGTTACAAATTCTTAGGTAATTTAGTGAGAAATGGATGATCATGGATATCAGAAATTAGTGAATAATTTGAATAAAACTTACCGAATTCTTATTTCGAGCGACTAATTTATTGGTTAACTTTGTCATGTTTAGTCATTTAATATTTAGCAAAAGGTAATATATGCATATTTAGCATTTCATAGGTAATTTATTCATCTAGTGCTCCTTACAATAATTTATATAAATTCGTGAGAAATGCATGGTCATTAATATATTTATTGATAATTTTGGTAGAAATTCTTTATCATTTGGAGTAAATTTCTATCTTTGTTCGAAGCAAAAAGGAGTCATAATAGAAACATCATCATTTGGTTATCATTTAACCAATTAAAGTGGTTATTAGTTAGAAATATAGGGTTACAATTGTTTTTAATTTAATGATCATTGGGTGTAATATATGCATATTTAGCATTTCATAGGTAATTTATTCATCTAGTGCTCCTTACAATAATTTATATAAATTCGTGAGAAATGCATGGTTATTAATATATTTATTGATAATTTTGGTAGAAATTCTTTATCATTTGGAGTAAATTTCTATCTTTGTTCGAGGCAAAAAGGAGTCATAATAGAAACATGATCATTTGGTTATCATTTAACCATTTAAAGTGGTTATTAGTTAGAAATATAGGGTTACCATTGTTTTTTAATTTAATGAGATGATCATTGGGTGTAATATATCTTTGTGAGAAATATATGGTTAACATTTTTAAATTGAGATTTTTGAGTAACCAAAACATGGATATTTTGTGTGAATAATTTAAGAATATTGGTTAATTTTCTCATTTTTAGTCATTTAAAATAATATTTAACAAAGGTAATTTAGCAAAATATCATTGAAAGATTTGTCCATCCGATAACAATATTCCTTCAATAGATTTTACCTTTAATATTCAACCGATTTAATTTCTAGAAATCTAATTAATCTTCACTGATATCTCCACAATGAATAAAATAACTTCTTAAATAAAATAATTTAAAGCAATAACCTTTGATATCAATCCCAATTAATTCTAAATATTTCAAATATTCCATTGTCAAAACCAAGTAAATAGATCATTAACCCTAAACGACTTAATAAAACATTGGATAATTAATAAAAACTTGTTCTGAAACATAAATTACTGTGCAATAACATTCATCACGACCTAATAAACCTCTAAAACGATATAATTTCACAGGAACTATTATTAATTCATTAAGATTTCAAACATTTCCACCTTAACCGATCCCTCGCCAAAGATTTCTACCCTTTAAATACCCCCTTAAAAATCATATATTACCATCTTAACTGAACCTTCACTAAATCCAACCGACTTTAATATATCAGCCCTTTAATATATCAATTCTCTTAAAATCCATACAAAATTCTTCAAAATATGAATTTTATTTAATTGTTACAGACATCCGTCCATTGAAATAATTTAGTATCTAAATTCATGTAGTAAGAGCCCACTAAAAGATCAAAATTCACTAAAATCAATATTTTCTACAAATATTTCACCACATTTACCATCAAATACCTAACTAGAGATGAAATATATTGATCATAATTCTTCATCGATTCAGCCAATTATATAGAAATTATATCTTTCAAAATCACAAATTTCAGTATATTTTACAATAATTTTCAAAGATTTCAAATATATCATGATGATAAAATTAGCTGGTTTCAACTTTAGATTTTCAATATTTAAAAGTTCATCAATATTCTTTGGAAATATATGAAAGAATTATTTAGTCAAATTCATTACAAAGTCATCATAAAAATTAAATAATAATCACTTGATTATTGTAAAAACTCTAATTATTAACCTTACTGTCATTAAAAATCATTTTTATTTAAATTTAAAAACAAGTCAATAAAATATAGCAAATTATCAAGAAATTAATTAAATTTGTCTTAGAATTAACACTAAAACCTTAAATTTCAAAATATTCTTTCACAAAACATGTTAGTAATGATGTTAGTAAAATCCCGCTAACTCTAAAAATTTACCAATGAATTTAATGCCAAATAATAACCAAATATTTGACTAAATAAAATCATTAAAACACACCAGTACATTTACGAGCAGTACCCTTACGACCAGTACTTATTGTGAACAGTACCCATAGAGGGAGAAAATATCTTGTCGGATAAACTCAGAGTATATATAATAAAACAAATTAATAATAACTCCATCAAATTGAATCAGTCAAATTATCACAAATTTTGATAAAAAATCTTATTCTAAAATGGTAAGAAGCGTAAAGTCGAAAGATAATTTTAATAACACAGAGATAAAATTAACAATATTATTCTCAGGTGGTAAGAATATTTTATTTTTGAGTCTATTATCCCTCTATTATCATTGATTACTTGGTGTTTTCATATATTTAAGTAAAGTTAATGCTGGGTATGTGTTTTGACACACTTTGTTTCCTTCTTAACTTTGAGAGATCATTTTAATTGAAAAGAGTAATGTATCTTAAATTATCTTTTAGAATATTTGTTTTTGAAATATTTAATGTAAAATAGTAAATATAATAATTATTAATTCAATATTAAAGGAGTTAATCAAAATTTAAAATTTATCATAATTTATCATAATTGCTTAGTCAAATACCATTTGTTATGTATGTTTGTCATTTGTGGATTAAATACTTTATCAAAATAAATGTTTTGCACATTATTAAAATATTTTAATTTGTTAGTAACTCATATAATAGAAATAATTTTATTTATATGTCCTCATCACTTATAGCCGCTGATTCTCGATTCACTAATTATTATTACTTATATTCTCCCGACAAATATTTCTTTTAAAATTGTATTAAATATTTTTTATTAAAGTGATCAATTTTATGAATTTTTATGAAATAATTTTAAATAATATTAATATATATCCATGCCACTTCTCAGTATATTTTCATTGACCTGCCATAATCCAATAATGAATAATTCTAACACTTATTTAAACCCTTTTGAATTTCATTATTAATTTATCATAGAATAATGAATAATTTCCTCACTTTAATGAAGATTCTTTGTTATTGTTAATTTTATCTCTGTGTTATTAAAATTATCTTTCGACTTTACGCTTCTTACCATTTTAGAATAAGATTTTTTATCAAAATTTGTGATAATTTGACTGATTCAATTTGATGGAGTTATTATTAATTTGTTTTATTATATATACTCTGAGTTTATCCGACAAGATATTTTCTCCCTCTATGGGTACTGTTCACAATAAGTACTGGTCGTAAGGGTACTGCTCGTAAAGGTACTGGTGTGTTTTAATGATTTTATTTAGTCAAATATTTGGTTATTATTTGGCATTAAATTCATTGGTAAATTTTTAGAGTTAGCGGGATTTTACTAACATCATTACTAACATGTTTTGTGAAAGAATATTTTGAAATTTAAGGTTTTAGTGTTAATTCTAAGACAAATTTAATTAATTTCTTGATAATTTGCTATATTTTATTGACTTGTTTTTAAATTTAAATAAAAATGATTTTTAATGACAGTAAGGTTAATAATTAGAGTTTTTACAATAATCAAGTGATTATTATTTAATTTTTATGATGACTTTGTAATGAATTTGACTAAATAATTCTTTCATATATTTCCAAAGAATATTGATGAACTTTTAAATATTGAAAATCTAAAGTTGAAACCAGCTAATTTTATCATCATGATATATTTGAAATCTTTGAAAATTATTGTAAAATATACTGAAATTTGTGATTTTGAAAGATATAATTTCTATATAATTGGCTGAATCGATGAAGAATTATGATCAATATATTTCATCTCTAGTTAGGTATTTGATGGTAAATGTGGTGAAATATTTGTAGAAAATATTGATTTTAGTGAATTTTGATCTTTTAGTGGGCTCTTACTACATGAATTTAGATACTAAATTATTTCAATGGACGGATGTCTGTAACAATTAAATAAAATTCATATTTTGAAGAATTTTATATGGATTTTAAGAGAATTGATATATTAAAGGGCTGATATATTAAAGTCGGTTGGATTTAGTGAAGGTTCAGTTAAGATGGTAATATATGATTTTTAAGGGGGTATTTAAAGGGTAGAAATCTTTGGCGAGGGATCGGTTAAGGTGGAAATGTTTGAAATCTTAATGAATTAATAATAGTTCCTGTGAAATTATATCGTTTTAGAGGTTTATTAGGTCGTGATGAATGTTATTGCACAGTAATTTATGTTTCAGAACAAGTTTTTATTAATTATCCAATGTTTTATTAAGTCGTTTAGGGTTAATGATCTATTTACTTGGTTTTGACAATGGAATATTTGAAATATTTAGAATTAATTGGGATTGATATCAAAGGTTATTGCTTTAAATTATTTTATTTAAGAAGTTATTTTATTCATTGTGGGGATATCAGTGAAGATTAATTAGATTTCTAGAAATTAAATCGGTTGAATATTAAAGGTAAAATCTATTGAAGGAATATTGTTATCGGATGGACAAATCTTTCAATGATATTTTGCTAAATTACCTTTGTTAAATATTATTTTAAATGACTAAAAATGAGAAAATTAACCAATATTCTTAAATTATTCACACAAAATATCCATGTTTTGGTTACTCAAAAATCTCAATTTAAAAATGTTAACCATATATTTCTCACAAAGATATATTACACCCAATGATCATCTCATTAAATTAAAAAACAATGGTAACCCTATATTTCTAACTAATAACCACTTTAAATGGTTAAATGATAACCAAATGATCATGTTTCTATTATGACTCCTTTTTGCCTCGAACAAAGATAGAAATTTACTCCAAATGATAAAGAATTTCTACCAAAATTATCAATAAATATATTAATAACCATGCATTTCTCACGAATTTATATAAATTATTGTAAGGAGCACTAGATGAATAAATTACCTATGAAATGCTAAATATGCATATATTACACCCAATGATCATTAAATTAAAAACAATTGTAACCCTATATTTCTAACTAATAACCACTTTAATTGGTTAAATGATAACCAAATGATGATGTTTCTATTATGACTCCTTTTTGCTTCGAACAAAGATAGAAATTTACTCCAAATGATAAAGAATTTCTACCAAAATTATCAATAAATATATTAATGACCATGCATTTCTCACGAATTTATATAAATTATTGTAAGGAGCACTAGATGAATAAATTACCTATGAAATGCTAAATATGCATATATTACCTTTTGCTAAATATTAAATGACTAAACATGACAAAGTTAACCAATAAATTAGTCGCTCGAAATAAGAATTCGGTAAGTTTTATTCAAATTATTCACTAATTTCTGATATCCATGATCATCCATTTCTCACTAAATTACCTAAGAATTTGTAACTAATATACATAGGCCTTAATTAATATACCCTTACGACATGTGACTAGTACCCTTACGACAAATACACATAAGGGGACAGAATATTTTGTCGGATAAATTCAGACTATATATAAAAAC